>CAKAJE020000923.1:116310-252070 GCA_916610135.2 Macropis europaea | reverse complement strand
ATTGCCCTACCCTAGAAGTTTAATAGTGCATTTAACTCGACATTTCATGCGTTTTAAGATGCCACCTAGCCCAATACGCTATCTGAAATCGGGGCGACGTAAATTGAACAAATGTGATAAAATTTTGCTGAATTCTTATATTAACCATAATATAAGATGACTTAATCGGGTCTCTGTTAGCCCTATCCGAGAAGTTTACAAGTGCATTTTGCTCGACATATCATGCGCTTTAAGATGCCGTCTAGCCCAATACGCTATCTGAAATAGGAGCGACGTAAATTGAACATATGTGATAGAATTTCGCTGAATTCTTAAATTAACCATAACATAAAATGATCTAATCGGGTCTCTGTTTATCCTACCCTAGAATTTTAATAGTTCATTTTACTCGACATTTCATGCGCTTTGAGATGCCACCTATCCCAATACACTATCTGAAATAGGGGCGACGTAAATTGAACAAATGTGATATAATTTCGCTGAATTCTTATATCAACCATAATATAAGATGACCTAATCGGGTCTCTGATTGCCCTATCATAGAAGTTTAGTAGTGCATTTTAGTCGACATTTCATGCGCTTTAAGATGCCGCTTAGTCCAATGCGCTACCTGAAGTAGGAGCGACATAAATTCAACAAATGTGATCGAATTACGCAGAATTCTTATATTAACCATAATAAAATACGATCTATTCGGGTCTCTGATTGCCCTATCATCGAAGTTTAATAGTGCATTTTACTCGCCATTTCATGCGCTTTAAGCTGCTGCTTAGCCCAATACGCTATCTGAAATTGGGGCAACGTAAATTGCACAAATGTGATAAAATTACGCTGAATGCTTATATTAACAATAATGTAAAATGATCTGTACGCGTCTCTGATTGCCCTATCATAGAAGTTTCATAGTGCATTTTACTCGTCATTTCATGCGCTTTAAGGTGCCTCTTAGCCCAATACGCTATCTGAAATAGGAGAGGCGTAAATTGAACAAATGCGATAGAATTTCGCTGAATTCTTATATTAACCATAATATAAGATGACCTAATCGGGTCTCTGATTGCCCTATCGTAGAAGTTTAATAGGGCATTTTACTCCTCATTTCATGCGCTTTAAGGTGCCGCCTAGCCCAATACGCTATCTGAAATAGGAGTGACGTAAGTTGTACAAATGTTATAGAATTACGCAGAATTCTTATAATAACCATAATATAAAATGATCTAATCTGGTCTCTGATTGCCCTATCCTAGAAGTTTAGTAGTGCAGTTTACTCGTCATTTCATGCCTTTTAAAGTGCCGCCTAGCCCAATACGCTATCTGGAATTGGAGGTACTTAAAGTCAACAAATATGATAGAATTACACTGAATGGTTAAATTAACCGTTATATAAAATGATCTAATCGGATCTCTGTTTGCCCTACCATAGAAGGATAGTAGTGCATTTTACTGGTTATTCCACGCTCTTTAAGATGCCGCCTAGCCCAATACACTATCTGAAATTGGGGCTACGTAAATTGGTCAAATGTGATAGAGTTACGCAGAATTCTTATATTAACCATAATATAATATGATCTATTCGGGTCTCTGATTGCGCTATCATAGAAGTTTCATAGTGCATTTTACTCGTCATTTCATGCGCTTTAAGGTGCCGCATAGCCCAATACGCTATCTGAAATAGGAGCGTCGTAAATTGAACAAATGTGATAGAATTACGCAGAATTCTTATATTAACCATAATATAAAATGATCTAATCGGGTCTCTGATTGCCCTATCATAGAAGTTTAGTAGTGCATTTTAGTCGACATTTCATGCGCTTTAAGATGCCGCTTAGTCCAATACGCTAACTGAAGTAGGAGCGACATAAATTCAACAAATGTGATCGAATTACACAGAATTCTTATAGTAACCATAATAAAATACGATCTATTCGGGTCTCTGATTGCCCTATCATCGAAGTTTAATAGTGCATTTTACTCGCCATTTCATGCGCTTTAAGCTGCTGCTTAGCCCAATACGCTATCTGAAATTGGGGCAACGTAAATTGAACAAATGTGATAAAATTACGCTGAATGCTTATATTAACAATAATGTAAAATGATCTGAACGCGTCTCTGATTGCCCTATCATAGAAGTTTCGTAGTGCATTTTACTCGTCATTTCATGCGCTTTAAGGTGCCACTTAGCCCAATACGCTATCTGAAATAGGAGCGGCGTAAATTGAACAAATGCGATAGAATTTCGCTGAATTCTTATATTAACCATAATATAAGATGACCTAATCGGGTCTCTGATTGCCCTATCATAGAAGTTTAATAGGGCATTTTACTCCTCATTTCATGCGCTTTGAGATGCCGCTTAGCCCACTACGCTATCTGAAATAGAAGCGACGTAAATTGAACAAATGTGATAGAATTTTGCTGAATTCTTAAATTAACCATAATATAAAATGATGTAATCGGGTCTCTGGTTGCCTTGCCCTAGAAGTTTAATAGTGCATTTTACTCGCCATTTCATGCGCTTTAAGGTGGCGCCTAGCCCAATACGCTATCTGAATTAGGAGCGACGTAAATTGGACAAATGTGATAGAATTACACAGAATTCTTATATTAGCCATAATATAAAATGGTCTAATCGGGTCTCTCATTGCCCTATCATAGAATGTTAGTAGTGCAGTTTACTCGTCATTCCACGCGCTTTAAGATGCCGCCTAGACCAATATACTATCTGAAACAGCAGCTACTTAAATTGAACAAATGGGATAGAATTCCGCAGAATTCTTATATTAACCGTAATATAAAATGATCTAATCGGCTCTCTGTTTGGCCCACCCTAGAAGTTTAATAGTGCATTTTACTCGACATTTCATGCGCTTTAAGATGCCACTTAGCCCAATACGCTATCTGTAGTAGGAGCGACGTTAATTAAACAAATGTGATAGAATTACGCAGCATTCTTATATTAACCATAATATAATATGATCTATTCGGTTCTCTGATTGCCCTATCATAGAAGCTTGATAGTGCATTTTACTCGTCATTTCATGCGCTTTAAGGTGCCGCATAGGCCAATGCGATATCTGAAATAGGAGCGACGTAAATTGACGAAATGTGATAGAATTACGCAGCATTCTTATATTAACCATAACATAAAATGATCTAATCGGGTCTCTGATTGCCCTATCATAGAAGTTTAATAGTGCATTTTGCTCGCCATTTCATGCGCTTTTAGGTGCCGCTTATCCCGATACGCTATCTGAAGTTGGAGCGACGTAAATTGAACAAATGTGATAAAATTACGCTGAATTCTTATATTAACAATAATATAAAATGATCTAATCGCGTCTGTGATGTCCCTATCATAGAAGTTTGATAGTGCGTTTTACTCGTCATTCCATGCGCTTTAAGGTGCCGCCTAGCCCAATACGCTAACTGAAATTGGAGCTACGTAAATTGAACAAGTGTGATAGAGTTTTGCTGAATTCTTAAATTAACCATAATATAAAATGATCTAATCGGGTCTCTGTTTTCCCTACTCTAGCAGTTTAATAGTGCATTTTACTCGACATTTCATGCGCTTTAAGATGCCGACTAGCCCAATACGCTATCTGAAATTGGAGCTACATAAATTGAACAAACGTGATAGGATTACGCAGGAATTCTTATATTAATCAAAACATAAGATGACCTTATCGGGTCTCTGATTGCCCTATCCTAGAAGTTTAGTAGTGCATTTTAGTCGACATTTCATGCGCTTTAAGATGCCGCTTAGTCCAATACGCTAAGTGAAGTAGGAGCGACATAAATTCAACAAATGTGATCGAATTACGCAGAATTCTTATAGTAACCATAATAAAATACGATCTATTCGGGTCTCTGATTGCCCTATCATCGAAGTTTAATAGTGCATTTTGCTCGCCATTTCATGCGCTCTAAGGTGCCACTTAGCCCAATACGCTATCTGAAATAGGAGCGACGGAAATTGAACAAATGTGATAAAATTTCACTGAATTCTTATATTAACCATAATTTAAAATGATCTAATCGGGTCTCTGATTGCCCTATCATAGAAGTTTAATAGTGCATTTTACTCGTCAGTCCATGCGCTTTAAGATGCCGCATATCCCAATACGCTATCTGAAATTGGAGCGACGTTAATTGCACAAACGCGATAGAATTACGCTCAATTCTTATATTAATCATAATATAGGATGACCTAATCGGGTCTCTGATTGCCCTACCCTAGGAGTTTAGTAGTGCATTTTACTCGACATTTCATGCGCTCTAAGATGCCGCTTAGCACAATACGCTATCTGAAATAGGAGCGACGTAAATTGAACAAATGTGATCGAATTACGCAGAATTCTTATATTACCCATAATATAAAATGATCTAATCGGGTCTCTGATTGCCGTATCATAGAAGTTTAATAGTGCATTTTCTCGGCATCTGATGCGCTTTAAGATACCACATAGCCCAATACGCTATCTGAAATTGGAGCTACGTAAATTGAACAAACGTGATAGAATTACGCAGAATTCTTATATTATCCATAATATAATATGATCTACTCGGTTCTCTGATTGCCCTATCATAGAATTCTAATAGTGCATTTTACTCGTCAGTCCATGCGCTTTAAGATGCCGCATATCCCAATACCCTATCTGAAATAGGAGCGACGTTAATTGAACAAACGCGATAGAATTACGCTCAATTCTTATATTAATCATAATATAAGATGACCTAATCCGGTCTCTGATTGCCCTACCCTAGAAGTTTTGTAGTGCATTTTACTCGACATTTCATGCGCTTTAGAGATGCCACCTAGCCCAAAACGCTATCTGAAATAGGATAATCGTAAATTGAACAAATGTGATAAAATTACGCTGCATTTTTATATTAACAATAATATAAAATGATCTAATCGGGTCTCTGATTGCCCTACCCTACGAGTTTAGTAGAGCATTTTACTCGACATATCGTGCCCACTAACATGCCGCTTATACCAATACCCTATCTGAAATAGGAGCGACGTAAATTGAACAAACGTGATAGAATTACGCAGAATTCTTATATTAACAATAATAAAAAAGGACATAATCGGGTCTCTGATTGCCCTATCCAAGAAGTTTAGTAGTGAATTTGACTCGACATCTCATGCGCTTTATGTTGCTACCTAGCCCAATACGCTATCTGAAATAGGTGCGACGTAAATTGAAAAATGTGATAAAATGACGGTAAATTCTTATATTAAGAATAATATAAAATGATATAATCGGGTTTCCGATTGCCCTATCCTAGAAGTTTAGTAGTGCATTTTACTCGACATATCGTGCCCACTAACATGCCGCTTATACCAATACCCTATCTGAAATAGGAGCGACGTAAATTGAACAAACGTGATAGAATTACGCTGAATTCTTATATTAACCATAATATAAAATGATCTAATCCGATCTCTGATGTCCCTATCATAGAAGTTTAATAGTGCATTTTACTCGTCATTTCATGCGCTTTCAGGTACCGCCTAGCCCAATATGCTATCTGAAATTGGAGCGACGTAATTTGAACAAATGTGATAGAACTACGCAGAATTCTTATATTCGCAATAATATAAATGATCTAATCACGTCTCTGATTGCCCTATCATAGAAGGTTAGTAGTGCATTTAAATGTCATTCCACAGGCTTTAAGATGCCGGCTAGCCCAATACGCTATCTGAAATAGTGGCGACGTAAATTGGACAAATGTGGTAGAATTACGCTGAATTCTTAAATTAATCAAAATATAAAATGATCTCATCGGCTCTCCGTTTACCCTACCCTACATGTTTAATACTGTATTTTACTCGACATTTCATGCGCTTTAAGATGCCACACAGCCCAATACGCTATCTAAAATAGGGGCGTCGTAAATTGGACAAATGTGATAGAATTACGCAGAATTCTTATATTAACCATAATTTAAAATGACCTAATCGTATCTCTGATTGCCCTATCCGAGAAGTTTAGCAGTGCATTTTACTCGTCATTTCATGCGCTTTAAGATGCCGAATCGACCAATACGCTACCT
Source organism: Macropis europaea (assembly GCA_916610135.2). NCBI lineage: Eukaryota > Metazoa > Arthropoda > Insecta > Hymenoptera > Melittidae > Macropis > Macropis europaea. The sequence goes on along the minus strand of CAKAJE020000923.1, from coordinate 246,004 downwards.
GAAATAGGAGCGACGTAAATTGAACAAATGTGATAGAATTACGCAAGAATTGTTATATTAACCATAATATAATACGATGTATTCGGGTCTCTGATTGCCCTATCATAGAAGTTTAATAGTGCATTTTACTCGACATTTCATGCGCTTTAAGATGCCACACAGCCCAATACGCTATCTGAAATAGGGGCGACGTAAATTGAACAAATGTGATAGAATTACGCAGAATTCTCACATTAATCGTAATATAATACGCTCCATCCGCGTCTCTGATTGCCCTATCATAGAAGGTTAGGAGTGCATTTTACTCGTCATTCCACGCGCTTTAAGATGCCGCATAGCCCAATATACTATCTGAAATAGGAGCGACGTAATTTGAACAAGTGTGATAGAATTACGCTGAATTCTTATATTAACCATAATATAAGATGACCTAATCGGGTCTCTGATTGCCCTGTCAGAGGAGTTTAGTAGTGCATTGTACTCGACATTTCATGCGCTTTAAGATGCCGCCTCGCCCAATACGCTTTCTGAAATAGGAGCGATGTACATTGAACAAATGTGATAGAATTACGCAGAATTCTTATAGTAATCATAATTTAAAATGACCTTGTCGGGTCTCTGATTGCCCTATCATAGAAGTTTAATAGTGCATGTTACTCGTCATTTCATGCGCTGTAAGGTGCCGCTTGGCCCAATACGCTATCTGAAATAGGGGCGACGTAAATTGAACAAATGTGATAGAATAACGCAGAATTCTTATATTAAACATAATATAATACGATCTATCCGGGTCTCTGATTGCCCTATCATAGAAGTTTAATAGTGCATTTTACTCGTCATATCATGCGCTTTGAGGTGCCGCCTAGTCCAATACGCTATCTGAAATATGAGCGACACAAATTGAACAAATGTGATAGAAGTACGCAGAATTCTTATATTAACCATAATACAAAATGATCTCATCGGGTCTCTGATTGCCCAATCAAAGAAGTTTAGTAGTGCATTATACTCGTTATTTCACGCGCTTTAAGGTGCCGCCTATCCCAATACGCTATCTGAAATAGGGGCGACGTAAGTTGAACAAATGTGATAGAATTACGCAGAATTCTTATAATAACCGTAATATAATACGATCAATTCGGGTCTCTGATTGCCCTATCATGGAAGTTAATTGGTGCATTTTACTCGTCATTTCATGCGCTTTAAGGTGCCGCCTAGCCCAATACGCTATCTGACATAGGAGCGATATAAATTGAAAAAATGTGATAAAATTACGTTGAATACTTATATTAACCATAATATAATACGATCTATTCGGATCTCTGCTTGCCCTATCAAAGAAGTTTAATAATGCATTTTACTCGACATTTCATGCGCTTTAAGGTGCCGCTTAGTCCAATGCGCTATCTGAAATGGGAGCTATGTAAATTGAATAAATGTGATAGAATTACGCAGAATTCTTATATTAACCATAATATAATACGATCTATTCTGGTTTCTGATTGCCCTATCATAGAAGTTTAATAGTGCATTTTAGTCGTCATTTCATGCGCTTTAAGGTGCCACCTAGCCCAATACGCTATCTGTAATAGGAGCGACGTAAATTGAACAAATGTGATAGAATTTTGCTGAATTCTTATATTAACCATAATATAATACGATGTATTCGGGTCTCTGATTGTCCTATCATAGAAGTTTAATAGTGCATTTCACTCGCCATTTCATGCGCTTTAAGGTGCCGCCTAGCCCAGTACGCTATCTGAAATAGGGGCGACGTAAATTGAACAAATGTGATAAAATTACGCTGAATTCTTGTATTAACCATAATATAATACGATCTATTCGGGTCTCTGATTGCCCTATCATAGAGGTTTAATAGTGGATTTTACTCGTCACATCATGCGCTTTAAGGTGCCGGCTAGCCCAATACGCTATCTGAAATAGGAGCGACATAAATTGAACAAATGTGATAAAATTACGTTGAATTCTTATATTAACAATAATACAAAATGATCTAATCGGGTCTCTGATTGCACTGCCATAGAAGTTTACTAGTGCATTTTACTCGACATTTCATGCGCTTTAAGGTATCGCCTAGTCCAATACGCTATCTGAAATAGGAGCGACAGAAATTGAACAAATGTGATAGAAGCACGCAGAATTCTTATATTAAACATAATATAATACGATCTATCCGGGTCTCTGATTGCCCTATCATAGAAGTTTAATAGTGCATTTTACTCGACATTTCATGCGCTTTGAGATGCCACACAGCCCAATACGCTATCTGAAATAGGGGCGACGTAAATTGAACAGATGTGATAGAATTACGCAGAATTCTTACATTAATCGTAATATAATACGCTCCATCCGCGTCTCTGATTGCCCTATCATAGAAGGTTAGGAGTGCATTTTACTCGTCATTCCACGCGCTTTAAGATGCCGCATAGCCCAATATACTATCTGAAATAGGAGCGACGTAATTTGAACAAGTGTGATAGAATTACGCTGAATACTTATATTAACCATAATATAAGATGACCTAATCGGGTCTCTGATTGCCCTGTCAGAGGAGTTTAGTAGTGCATTTTACTCGACATTTCATGCGCTTTAAGATGCCGCCTCGCCCAATACGCTTTCTGAAATAGGAGCGATGTACATTGAACAAATGTGATAGAATTACGCAGAATTCTTATAGTAATCATAATTTAAAATGACCTTGTCGGGTCTGTGATTGCCCTATCCGAGAAGTTTGGTAGTGCATTTTACTCGTAATTTCATGCGCTGTAAGATGCCGCCTCGCCCTATACGCTATCTGAAATATGAGCGACATAAATTGAACAAATGTGATAGAATTACGCAGAATTCTTATATTAACCATAATATTATACGATCTATTCGGGTCTCTGATTGCCCTATCACAGAAGTTTAATAGTGCATGTTACTCGTCATTTCATGCGCTTTAAGGTGCCGCTTGGCCCAATACGCTATCTGAAATAGGAGCGACATAAATTGAACAAATGTGATAAAATTACGTTGAATTCTAATATTAACAATAATACAAAATGATCTAATCGGGTCTCTGATTGCACTATCATAGAAGTTTACTAGTGCATTTTACTCGACATTTCATGCGCTTTAAGATGCCACCTAGCCCAATACGCTATCTGAAATAGGGGCGACGTAAGTTGAACAAATGTGATAGAATTACGCAGAATTCTTATAATAACCGTAATATAATACGATCAATTCGGGTCTCTGATTGCCCTATCATGGAAGTTTATTGGTGCATTTTACTCGTCATTTCATGCGCTTTAAGGTGCCGCCTAGCCCAATACGCTATCTGAAATAGGAGCGATATAAATTGAACAAATGTGATAAAATTACGTTGAATACTTATATTAACCATAATATAATACGATCTATTCGGATCTCTGCTTGCCCTATCAAAGAAGTTTAATAATGCATGTTACTCGACATTTCATGCGCTTTAAGGTGCCGCTTAGCCCAATGCGCTACCTGAAATGGGAGCGACGTAAATTGAACAAATGTGATAGAATTACGCAGAATTCTTATATTAACCATAATTTAAAATGACCTAATCGTATCTCTGATTGCCCTATCCGAGAAGTTTAGTAGTGCATTTTACTCGACATTTCATGTGCTTTAAGATGCCGAATCACCCAATACGTTATCTGAAATAGGAGCGTCGTAAATTGAACGAATGTGATAGAATTACGCACGAATTCTTATATTGACCATAATTTAAAATGATCTAATCGGGACTCTGACTGCGCTATCATAGAAGATTAATAGTGCCTTTTACTCGTCATTTCATGCGCTTTAGGGTGCCGCCTAGCCCAATATGCTATCTGAAATAGGAGCGACGTGAATTGAACAAATGTGATTGAATTTTCCTGAATTCTTATATTAACCATAATAGAATATGATATATTCGGGTCTCTGATTGCCCTATCATAGAAGTTTAATAGTGCATTTTACTCGCCATTTCATGCGCTTTAAGGTGCCGCCTAGCCCAGTACGCTATCTGAAATAGGGGCGACGTAAATTGAACAAATGTGATAAAATTACGCTGAATCCTTATATTAACCATAATATAATACGATCTATTCGGGTCTCTGATTGCCCTATCATAGAGGTTTAATAGTGGATTTTACTAGTCACATCATGCGCTTTAAGGTGCCGCCTAGCCGTATACGCTATCTGAAATAGGAGCGACATAAATTGAACAAATGTGATAAAATTACGTTGAATTCTTATATTAACAATAATACAAAATGATCTAATCGGGTCTCCGATTGCCCTATCATAGAAGGTGCGGAGTGCATTTTACTCGTCATTCCACGCGCTTTAAGATGCCGCCTAGCCCAATATACTATCTGAAACAGGAGCGACGTAATCTGAACAAGTGTGATAGAATTACTCTGAATTCTTATATTAACCATAATATAAGATGACCTAATCGGGTCTCTGATTGCCCTGTCCGAGGAGCTTAGTAGTGCATTTTACTCGACATTTCATGCGCTTTAAGATGCCGCCTCGCCCAATACGCTTTCTGAAATAGGAGCGATGTAAATTGAACAAATGTGATAGAATTACGCAGAATTCTTATAGTAACCATAATTTAAAATGACCTTGTCGGGACTGTGATTGCCCTATCCGAGAAGTTTAGTAGTGCATTTTACTCGTAATTTCATGCGCTGTAAGATGCCGCCTCGCCCAATACGCAATCTGAAATAGGAGGGACATAAATTGAACAAATGTGATAGAATTACGCAGAATTCTTATATTAACCATAATATAATACGATCTAATCGGGTCTCAGATTGCCCTATCATAGAAGGTTAGTAGTGCATTTTACTCGCCATTCCACGTCCTTTAAGATGCCGCCTAACCCAATACGCTATCTGAAATAGGAGCGACGTAAATTGAACAAATGTGATAGAATTTCGCTGAATTCTTATATTAACCATAATATAAAATTATCTAATCGGGTCTCTGATTGCCCTATCGTAGAAGGTTAGTAGTGCATTTCACTCGTCATTTTATGCGCTTTAAGGTGCCGCCCAGTCCAATACGCTATCTGAAATAGGAGCGACATAAATTGAACAAATGTGATAGAATTACGCAGAATTCTTATATTAACAATAATATAAAATGATCTAATCGGGTCTCTGATTGCCCTATCATAGAAGTTTACTAGTGCATTTTACTCGTCATTTCATGCGCTTTAAGACGCCGCCTAGCACAATACGCTATCTGAAATAGGAGCGACATAAATTGAACAAATGTGATAGAATTTCGCAGAATTCTTATATTAACCATAATATATTACGATCTACTCGGTTCTCTGATTGCCCTATCATAGAAGTTTAATAGTGCATTTTACTCGTCATTTCATGCGCTTTAAGGTGCCGTCTAGCCCAATACGCTATCTGAAATAGGAGCGATATAAATTGAACAAATGCGATAAAATTACGTTAAATACTTATATTAACAATAATACAAAATGATCTAATCGGGTCTCTGATTGCCCTTTCATAGAAGTTTAATAGTGCATTTTACTCGTCATTTCAAGCGCTTTAAGGTGCCGCTTAGCCCAATATGCTGTCTGAAATAGGAGCGACATAAATTGAACAAATGTGATAGAATTACGCAGAATTCTTATATTAACCATAATATAGAACGATCTAACCGGGTCTCTGATTGCCCTATCATAGAAGTTTAATAGTGCATTTTACTCGTCATTTCATGCGCTTTAAGGTGCCGCATAGTCCAATACGCTATCTGAAATAGGAGCGACATAAATTGAACAAATGTGATAAAATTACGTTGAATTCTTATATTAACAATAATATAAAATGATCTATTCGGATCTCTGATTGCCCTATCCGAGAAGTTTAGTAGTGCATTTAACTCGATATTTCACGCGCTTTAAGATGCCGCGTAGTCCAATACGCTATCTGAAATTGGAGCTACGTAAATTGAACAAACGTGATTGAATTACGCAGAATTCTTATATTAACCATAATATAATACGATCTATTCGGGTCTCTGATTGCCCTATCATAGAAGTCTAGTAGTTCATTTTACTCGGCATTTCATGCGCTTTAAGATGCCGCCTAATCCAATGCGCTATCTCAAATCGGAGCTACGTAAATTGAACAAACGTGATAGAATTACGCAGAATTCATATATTAACCATAATATAATACGATGTATTCGGGTCTCAGATTGCCCTATCATAGAAGTTTAATAGCGCATTTTACTCGTCATTGCACGCGCTTTATGATGCCGCCAAACCCAATACGCTATCTGAAATAGGAGCGACATAAATTGAACAAATGTGATAGAATTACGCAGAATTCTTATAGTAACCATAATTTAAAATGACCTTGTCGGGACTGTGATTGCCCTATCCGAGAAGTTTAGTAGTGCATTTTACTCGTAATTTCATGCGCTGTAAGATGCCGCCTCGCCCAATACGCAATCTGAAATAGGAGGGACATAAATTGAACAAATGTGATAGAATTACGCAGAATTCTTATATTAACCATAATATAATACGATCTAATCGGGTCTCAGATTGCCCTATCATAGAAGGTTAGTAGTGCATTTTACTCGCCATTCCACGTCCTTTAAGATGCCGCCTAACCCAATACGCTATCTGAAATAGGAGCGACGTAAATTGAACAAATGTGATAGAATTTCGCTGAATTCTTATATTAACCATAATATAAAATTATCTAATCGGGTCTCTGATTGCCCTATCGTAGAAGGTTAGTAGTGCATTTCACTCGTCATTTTATGCGCTTTAAGGTGCCGCCCAGTCCAATACGCTATCTGAAATAGGAGCGACATAAATTGAACAAATGTGATAGAATTACGCAGAATTCTTATATTAACAATAATATAAAATGATCTAATCGGGTCTCTGATTGCCCTATCATAGAAGTTTACTAGTGCATTTTACTCGTCATTTCATGCGCTTTAAGACGCCGCCTAGCACAATACGCTATCTGAAATAGGAGCGACATAAATTGAACAAATGTGATAGAATTTCGCAGAATTCTTATATTAACCATAATATATTACGATCTACTCGGTTCTCTGATTGCCCTATCATAGAAGTTTAATAGTGCATTTTACTCGTCATTTCATGCGCTTTAAGGTGCCGTCTAGCCTAATACGCTATCTGAAATAGGAGCGATATAAATTGAACAAATGCGATAAAATTACGTTAAATACTTATATTAACAATAATACAAAATGATCTAATCGGGTCTCTGATTGCCCTTTCATAGAAGTTTAATAGTGCATTTTACTCGTCATTTCAAGCGCTTTAAGGTGCCGCTTAGCCCAATATGCTGTCTGAAATAGGAGCGACATAAATTGAACAAATGTGATAGAATTACGCAGAATTCTTATATTAACCATAATATAGAACGATCTAACCGGGTCTCTGATTGCCCTATCATAGAAGTTTAATAGTGCATTTTACTCGTCATTTCATGCGCTTTAAGGTGCCGCATAGTCCAATACGCTATCTGAAATAGGAGCGACATAAATTGAACAAATGTGATAAAATTACGTTGAATTCTTATATTAACAATAATATAAAATGATCTATTCGGATCTCTGATTGCCCTATCCGAGAAGTTTAGTAGTGCATTTAACTCGATATTTCACGCGCTTTAAGATGCCGCGTAGTCCAATACGCTATCTGAAATTGGAGCTACGTAAATTGAACAAACGTGATTGAATTACGCAGAATTCTTATATTAACCATAATATAATACGATCTATTCGGGTCTCTGATTGCCCTATCATAGAAGTCTAGTAGTTCATTTTACTCGGCATTTCATGCGCTTTAAGATGCCGCCTAATCCAATGCGCTATCTCAAATCGGAGCTACGTAAATTGAACAAACGTGATAGAATTACGCAGAATTCATATATTAACCATAATATAATACGATGTATTCGGGTCTCAGATTGCCCTATCATAGAAGTTTAATAGCGCATTTTACTCGTCATTGCACGCGCTTTATGATGCCGCCAAACCCAATACGCTATCTGAAATAGGAGCGACATAAATTGAACAAATGTGATAAAATTACGTTGAATTCGTATATTAACAATAATATAAAATGATCTCATCGGGTCTCTGTTCACCCTACCCTAGAAGTTTGATGATGCATTTTACTCGTCATTTCATGCGCTTTGCGATGCCGCTTATCCTAATACGCTATCTGAAATAGGAGCGACGTATATTGAACAAATGTGATTGAATTTCGCTGAATTCTTATATTAACCATAATGTAAAATGATCTAATCGGCTCTCCGGTTGCCCTACCCTAGAAGTTTAATAGTGCATTTTTCTCGCCATTTCATGCGCTTTAAGATGCCGCTTAGCCCAATACGCTATCTGAAATAGAAGCGACGTAAATTGAACGAATGTGATAGAATCTTGCTGCATTCTTATGTTAACCGTAATATAAAGTGATCTCATCGGGTCTCTGTTTGCCTTACCCTAGAAGTTCGATAGTGTATTTTACTCGCCAGTTCATGCGCTTTGAGATGCCGCATAGCCCAATACGCTATCTGAAATAGGAGCGACGTAAATTGAACGAATGTGATAGAATTTAGCTCAATTTTTAAATTAATCATAATATAAAATGATCTAATCGGGACTCTGTTTGCCCTACCCTAGAAGTATAATAATGCATTTTACACGCCATTTCATGCGCTTTGAGATGCCGCTTAGCCCAATACGCTATCTGAAAAAGGAGCGACGTAAATTGAACAAATGTGGTAGAATTTCGCTGAATTCTTAAATTAACCATAATATAAAATGGTCTAATCGGGTCTCTGTTTGCCCTACCCTAGAAGCTTAATAGTGCATTTTACTCGCCATTTCATGCGCTTTGAGATGCCGCTTAGCTGAATACGCTATCTGAAATAGGAGCGACGTAAATTGAACAAATGTGATAGAATTACGCCGTATCCTTATATTAACCGTAATTTAAAATGATCTAATCGGGTCTCTGTTTGCCGTACCCTCGAAGTTTAATAGTGCATTTTACTCGCCATTTCATGCGCTTTGAGATGCCGCTTAGCCCAATACGCTATCTGAAATAGGAGCGACGTAAATTGAACAAATGTGATAGAATTTCGCCGAATTCTTAAATTAACCATAATATAAAATGATGTAATCGGGTCTCTGTTTGCCCTACCCTAGAAGTATAATAGTGCATTTTACTTGCGATTTCATGCGCTTTGAGATGCCGCTTAGCCCAATACGCTATCTGAAATAGGAGCGACGTAAATTGAACAAATGTGATAGAATTTCGCCGAATTCTTAAATTAACCATAATATAAAATGATGTAATCGGGTCTCTGTTTGCCCTACCCTAGAAGTATAATACTGCATTTTACTCGCGATTTCATGCGCTTTGAGATGCCGCTTAGCCCAATACGCTATCTGAAATAGGAGCGACGTAAATTGAACAAATGTGATAGATCTACGCTGCATTCTTATATTAACCGTAATATAAAATGATCTCATCGGGTCTCTGTTTGCCTTACCCTAGAAGTTCGATAGTGCATTTTGCTCGCCATTTCATGCGCTTTGAGATGCTGCTTAGCCCAATACGCAATCTGAAATAGGAGCGACGTAAATTGAACAAATGTGATAGAATTTCGCCGAATTCTTAAATTAACCATAATATAAAATGATGTAATCGGGTCTCTGTTTGCCCTACCCTAGAAGTATAATACTGCATTTTACTCGCGATTTCATGCGCTTTGAGATGCCGCTTAGCCCAATACGCTATCTGAAATAGGAGCGACGTAAATTGAACAAATGTGATAGATCTACGCTGCATTCTTATATTAACCGTAATATAAAATGATATAATCGGGTCTCTGTTTGCCGAACCCTAGAAGTTTAATAGTGCAATTTACTCGCCATTTTATGCGCTTTGAGATGCCGTTTAGCCCAATACGCTATCTGAAATAGGAGCGACGTAAATTGAACGAATGTGATAGAATCTCGCTGCATTCTTATATTAACCGTAATATAAAATGATCTCATCGGGTCTCTGTTTGCCCTACGCTAGAAGTTTAATAGTGCATTTTACTCGCCATTTCATGCGCTTTGAGATGCCGCTTAGCCCAAGACGCTATCTGAACTAGGAGCGACGTAAATTGAACAAATGTGATAGAATTTCGCTGAATTCTTATATTAACCGTAATGTAAAATTATATAATCGGGTCTCTGTTCGCCCCGCCCTAGAAGTTTAATACTGCATTTCACTCGACATTCCACACGCATTATGATGCCGCCCAACCCAGTAGGCGATCTGAAATAGGAGCGACATCAATTGAACAAATGTGATAGAATTTCGCTGAATTCTTAAATTAACCATAATATAAAATGATCTAATCGGGTCTCTGTTTGCCCTACCCTAGAAGTTTAATAGTGCTATTTACTCGCCATTTCATGCGCTTTGAGATGCCGCTTAGCCCAATACGCTATCTGAAATAGGAGCGGCGTAAATTGAACAAATGTGATAGAATTTCGCTGAATTCTTATATTAAACAAAATATAAAATGATGTAAACGGATCTCTGTTTGCCCTACCCTAGAAGTTTAATAGTGCATTTTACTCGCCATTTCATGCGCTTTGAGATGCCTCCTAGTCCAATACGGTATCTGAAATAGGAGCGACGTAAATTGAACAAATGCGATAGAATTTCGCTGAATTCTTATATTAACCAAAATATGAAATGATCTAATCGGGTCTCTGTTTGCCGTACCCTAGAAGTTTAATAGTGCAATTTACTCGCCATTTCAAGCGGTTGGAGATGCCGCTTAGCCCAATACGCTATCTGAAATAGGAGCGACGTAAATTGAACAAATGTGATAGAATGTCGCTGAATTCTTATATTAACCGTAATGTAAAATGATCTAATCGGCTCTCTGTTCGCCCTACCCTAGAAGTATGATAGAGAATTTTACTCACCATTTCATGCGCTTTGAGATGCCGCTTAGCCCAATACGCTTTCTGAAATAGGAGCGACGTAAATTGAACAAATGTGATAGAATTTCGCTGAATTCTTAAATTAACCATAATATAAAATGATCTACTCGGGTCTCTGTTTGCCCTGCCCTAGAAGTTTAATAGTGCAATTTACTCGCCATTTCATGCGTTTTGAGAAGCCGCTTAGCCCAATACGCTATCTGAAATAGTAGCGACGTAAATTGAACAAATGTGATAGAATTACGCTGCATTCTTATATTAACCGTAATATAAAATGATCTAATCGGGTCTCTGTTTGCCTTACCCTAGAAGTTTGATAGTGCATTTTACACGCCATTTCATGCGCTTTGCGGTGCCGCTTAGACCAATACGCTATCTGAAATAGAAGCGACGTAAGTAGAACGACTGTGATAGAATTTTGCTGAATTCTTAAATTAACCATAATATGAAATGATATAATCGGGTCTCTGGTTGCCCTGCCCTAGAAGTTTAATAGTGCATTTTACTCGCGATTGCATGCGCTTTGAGATGCCGCTTAGCCCAATACGCTATCTGAAATAGGAGCGACGTAAATTGAACAAATGTGATAGAATTACGCTGAATTCTTATGTTAACCGTAATATAAAATGATCTAATCTGGTCTCTGTTTGCCTTACACTAGAAGGTTAATAGTGCATTTTACTCGCCATTCCATGCGCTTTGCGATGCCGCTTAGCCCAATACGCTATCTGAAATGGGAGCGACGTAAATTGAGCAAATGTGATAGAATATCGCTGAATTCTTAAATTAACCATAATATAAAATGATCTGATCGGGTCTCTGTTTGCCCTACCCTAGAAGTTTAATAGTGCAATTTACTCGCCATTTCATGCGCTTTGAGATGCCGCTTAGCCCAATACGCTATCTGAAATAGGAGCGGCGTAAGTTGAACAAATGTGATAGAATTTCGCTGAATTCTTATATTAAACAAAATATAAAATGATGTAATCGGGTCTCTGTTTGCCCTACCCTAGAAGATTAATAGTGCAATTTACTCGCCATTTCATGCGCTTTGAGAAGCCGCTTAGCCCAATACGCTATCTGAAATAGGAGCGACGTAAATTGAACAAATGTGATAGAATTTCGCTGAATTCTTAAATTAATCAAAATATAAAATGATCTAATCGGGTCTCTGTTTGCCCTACCCTAGAAGTTTAATATTGCAATTTACTCGCCACTTCATGCTCTTTGAGATGCCGCTTAGCCCAATACGCTATCTGAAATAGGAGCGACGTAAATTGAATAAATGTGATAGAATTTCGCTGAATTCTTAAATTAACCATAATATAGAATGATCTATTCGGGTCTCTGATTGCCCTATCATAGAAGTTTTATAGTGCATTTTACTGGCCATTCCATGCGCTTTAAGGTGCCGCCTATCCCAATACGCTATCTGAAATAGGAGCGACGTAAATTGAACAAATGTGATAGAATTTCGCTGAATTCTTATATTAACCATAATATAGAATGATCTAATCGGGTCTCTGATTGCCGTCTACGAGAAGGATAGTAGTGCATTTTATTCGCCACTTCATGTGCCTTAAGATGCCGCCTAGCTCAATACGATATCTGGTGTAGGAGCGACATGAATTGGACAAATGTGATAGAGTTACGTTGAATTCTTAAATTAACAATAATATAAGATGATTTAATCGGCTCTCCGTTTGCCCTACCCTAGATGTTTAATAGTGATTTCTACTCGACATTTCATGCGCTTTAAGATGCCACCTTGCTCAATACGATATCTGAAATGGGAGCTACGTAAATTCAACAAATGTGATTGAATTACGATAAATTCTAAAATTAACCATAATATAAAATGATCTAATCGGCTCCCTGTTTGCCCTACCCTAGAAGTTTAATAGTGCATTTTACTCGACATTTCATGCGCTTTAAGATGCCGCTTAGCCCAATACGCTATCTGAAATAGAAGTGACGTAAATTGCACGAATGTGATAGAATTTCGCTGCATTCTTAAATTAACCATAATATAAAATGATCTAATCGGGACTCTGGTTGCCCTACCCTAGAAGTTTAATAGTTCATTTTACTCGCCATTTCATGCGCTTTGAGATGCCGCTTAGACCTATACGCTATCTGAAATAGGAGCGACGTAAGTAGAACAAATATGATAGAATCACGCTGCATTCTTATATTAACCGTAATACAAAATGATCTCATCGGGTCTCTGTTTGCCTTACCCTAGAAGTTCGATAGTGCATTTTACTCGCCGTTTCATGCGCTTTAAGATGCCGCTTAGCCGAATACGCTATCTGAAATAGGAGCGACGTAAAGTGAACAAATGTGATGGAATTACGCCGAATTCTTATATTAACCGTAATTTAAGATGATCTAATCGGGTCTCTGTTTGCCTTACCCTCGAAGTTTAATAGTGCATTTTACTCGCCATTTCATGCGCTTTGAGAAGCCGCTTATCCCAATACGCTATCCGAAATAGCAGCGGCGTAAAATGAACAAATGTGATAGAATTTCGCTGGATTCTTATATTAAACAAAATATAAAATGATGTAATCGGGTCTCTGTTTGCCCGACCCTAGAAGTTTATTAGTGCAATTTACTCGCCATTTCATGCGCTTTGCGAGGCCACTTATCCCAATACGCTATCTGAAATAGGAGCGACGTAAATTGAACAAATGTGATAGAATTTCGCTGAATTCATGAATTAACCATAATATAAAATGATCTAATCGGGTCTCTGTTTGCCCTACCGTTGAAGTTTAATAGTGCATTTTACTCGCCATTTCATGCGCTTTGAGATGCCGCTTAGCCCAATACGCTATCTGAAATAGGAGCGACGTAAATTGAACAAATGCGATAGAATTTCGCTGAATTCTTATATTAACCAAAATATGAAATGATCTAATCGGGTCTCTGTTTGCCGTACCCTAGAAGTTTAATAGTGCAATTTACTCGCCATTTCAAGCGGTTGGAGATGCCGCTTAGCCCAATACGCTATCTGAAATAGGAGCGACGTAAATTGAACAAATGTGATAGAATGTCGCTGAATTCTTATATTAACCGTAATGTAAAATGATCTAATCGGCTCTCTGTTCGCCCTACCCTAGAAGTATGATAGAGAATTTTACTCACCATTTCATGCGCTTTGAGATGCCGCTTAGACCAATACGCTATCTGAAATAGAAGCGACGTAAGTTGAACGACTGTGATAGAATTTCGCTGAATTCTTAATTTAACCATAATATGAAATGATCTAATCGGGTCTCTGGTTGCCCTGCCCTAGAAGTTTAATAGTGCATTTTACTCGCGATTGCATGCGCTTTGAGATGCCGCTTAGCCCAATACGCTATCTGAAATAGAAGTGACGTAAATTGAACGAATGTGATAGAATTTCGCTGGATTCTTAAATTAACCATAATATAAAATGATCTAATCGGGACTCTGGTTGCCCTACCCTAGAAGTTTAATAGTGCATTTTACTCGCCGTTTCATGCGCTTTAAGATGCCGCTTAGCCGAATACGCTATCTGAAATAGGAGCGACGTAAAGTGAACAAATGTGATGGAATTACGCCGAATTCTTATATTAACCGTAATTTAATATGATCTAATCGGGTCTCTGTTTGCCTTCCCTCGAAGTTTAATAGTGCATTTCAATCGCCATTTCATGCGCTTTGAGAAGCCGCTTAGCCCAATACGCTATCTGAAATAGGAGCAGCGTAAATTGAACAAATGTGATAGAATTTCGCTGGATTCTTATATTAAACAAAATATAAAATGATGTAATCGGGTCTCTGTTTGCCCTACCCTGGAAGTTTATTAGTGCAATTTACTCGCCATTTCATGCGCTTTGTGAGCCCACTTAGCCCAATACGCTATCTGACATAGGAGCGACGTAAATGGAACAAATGTGATAGAATTTCGCTGAATTCTTGAATTAACCATAATATAAAATGATCTAATCGGGTCTCTGTTTGCCCTACCGTTGAAGTTTAATAGTACATTTTACTCGCCATTTCATGCGCTTTGAGATGCCGCTTGGCCCAATACGCTATCTGATATGGGAGCGATGTATATTGAACAAATATGATAGAATTACGCTGCATTCTTAAATTAACCATAATATAAAATGATCTAATCAGGTCTCTGTTTGCCTTACCCTAGAAGTTTAGTAGTGCATTTCACTCGTTATTTCATGCGCTTAGAGATGCCGCTTAGCCCAATACGCTATCTGAAATAGAAGTGACGTAAATTGAACGAATGTGATAGAATTTCGCTGGATTCTTAAATTAACCATAATATAAAATGATCTAATCGGGACTCTGGTTGCCCTACCCTAGAAGTTTAATAGTGCATTTTAGTCGCCGTTTCATGCGCTTTAAGATGCCGCTTAGCCGAATACGCTATCTGAAATAGGAGCAACGTAAAGTGAACAAATGTGATGGAATTACGCCGCATTCTTATATTAACCGTAATTTAAAATGATCTAATCGCGACTCTGGTTGCCCTACCCTAGAAGCTTAATACTGCATTTTACTCGCGATTTCATGCGCTTTGAGATGCCGCTTAGCCCAATACGCTATCTGAAATAGGAGCGACGTAAATTGAACAAATGTGATAGAATTACGCAGGATTCTTATATTAACAATAATATAAGATGACCTAATCGGGTCTCTGATTGCCCTATCTGAGAAGTTTAGTAGTGCATTTTACTCGACATTTCATGCGCTTTAAGATGCCGCCTAGCCCAGTACGCTATCTGAAATAGGGGCAACGTAAATTGAACAAATGTGATAAAATTTCGCTGAATTCTTATATTAATCATAATATAAGATGACCTAATCGGGTCTCTGAATGTTCTATCATAGAAGTTTAATAGTGCATTTTACTCGTCATATCATGCGCTTTAAGGTGCCGGCTAGCCCAATACGCTATCTGAAATAGGAGCGGCGTAAATTGAGCAAATGTGATAGAATTTCGCTGAATTCTTTTATTAACCATAATATAAGATGACCTAATCGGGTCTCTGATTGCCCTATCCGAGAAGTGTAGTAGGGCATTTTACTCGAAATTTAATGCGCTTTAAGGTGCCGCTTAGACCAATACACTATTTGAAATTGGAGAGACGTAAATTGAACAAATGTGATGGAATTACGCTGCATTCTTATATTAATCATAATATAAGATTATATAATCGAGTCTCTGATTGCCCTGTCATAGAAGTTTAAATGTGCATTTTACTCGTCATTTCGTGCGCTTTAAGGTGCCTCCTAGCCCAATACGCTATCTGAAATTGGAGCTACGTAAATTGGACAAATGTGATACAATTACCCTGAATCCTCTTATTAACATTAATACCAAATGATTTAATTGGGTCTCTGATGGGCGAATCCGAGAAGCTTAACAGAGCATTTTACTGGACATTTCATGCGCTTTAAGATGCCGCCTAGCCCAAACGCTATATGAGATAGGAGCCACGTAAGTTGAACATATGTGATAGAATTACGCAGTATATTTATCTTAACCATAAATTGAAATGATCTAATCGGGTCCCTGATTGCCCTATCACAGAAGCTTAATAGTGCATTTGACTCGTCATTTCATGCGCTTCAAGGTGCCGCTTAGCCCAATACGCTCTCTGAAATAGGAGCGACGTAAATTGAGCAAATGTGATAGAATTTCGCTGAATTCTTATATTAACCATAATATAAAATGATCTAATCGGGTCTCTGATTGCCCTACCATAGAAGGTTAGTAGTGCATTTTACCCGTCATTCCACGCGCTTTAAGAAGCCGCTTAGCCCAATACGCTGTCTGAAGCAGGAGCGACGTAAATTGAACAAACGTGATAGAATTACGCAGAATTCTTATATTAAACATAATATAATATGATCTATCTGGGTCTCTGATTGCCCTGTCATGGAAGGTTAGTAGTGCATTTTACTCGTCATTCCACGCGCTTTAAGGTGCCGCTTAGCCCAATACGCTATCTGAAAAAGGAGCTACGTAAATTGAAAAAATGTGATAGAATATCGCTGAATCCTTATATTAACCATAATATTAAATGATCTAATCGGGTCTCTCACTGCCCTATCATAGAATGTTAGTAGTGCATTTTACTCGCCATTCCACGCGCTTTAAGATGCCGCACGGCACATTACGCTATCTGAAATTGGAGCGACGTAAATTGAACAGGTGTGATAGAATTACGCTGCATCCATATATTAATCATAATATATGATGACCTAATCGGGTCTCTGATTCCCCTATCCGAGAAGTTTAGTAGTGCATTCTACTCGAGATCTCATGCGCTTTGAGATGCCGCCTCGCCCAATACGCTATCTGAAATAGGAGCGTTGTAAATTAAACAAATGTGATCGAGTTACGACGAATTCTTAAATTAACCATTT
The DNA here is from genome assembly GCA_916610135.2 of Macropis europaea. Classification (NCBI taxonomy): domain Eukaryota; kingdom Metazoa; phylum Arthropoda; class Insecta; order Hymenoptera; family Melittidae; genus Macropis; species Macropis europaea. Next base: position 228,514 of record CAKAJE020000923.1, on the reverse strand, counting down.
AAATACGATGATCTAATCGGGTCTCTGATTGCCCTATTCTAGAAGTTTAGTAGTGTATTTTACGCGGCATTCCATGCGCTTTAAGATCCCACCTAGCCCATTACGCTATCTGAAATAGGAGTGACGTAAATTGAACATATGTGGTAGAATTTAGCTGAATTCTTATATTAACGGTAATATAAAATGATCTAATTGGGTCTATGATGGCCGTATCCGAGAAGGTTAGTTGTGCATTTTATTCGCCATTTCCTGTGCTTTAAGATGCCGCATAGCTCAATACGTTATCTGGTGTAGGAGCGACGTGAATTGGACAAATGTGATAGAGTTACGATGAATTCTTGAATTAGCAATACTGTAAGATGAGCTAATCGGGACTCTGATTGCCCTATCCTAGAAGTTTAGTAGTGCGTTTTACTCGTCATTTCATGCGCTTTAATGTCCCGCCTAGCCCAAAACATTATCTGAAATAGGAGCGATGTAAATTGAACAAATGTGATAGAATTTCGCTGAGTTCTTATATTAACCATAATATAAAATGATCTAATCGGGTCTCTGATTGCCCTATCAAAGAAGTTTAGTAGTGCATTTTACTCGTCATTTCATGCGCTTTTAGGTGCCGTCTATCCCAATCCGCTATCTGAAATTGGAGATACGTAAATTGAACAAACGTGATAGAGTTACGCAGAATTCTTATATTAACCATAATATAAAATGATCTATTCGGGTCTCTGATTGCCCTATCATAGAAGTTTAATACTGCGTTTTGCTCGTCATTTCATGCGCTTTAAGGTGCCGCCTAGCCCAAAACATTATCTGAAATAGGAGCGACATAAAATGAACAAATGTGATAGAATTACGCAGAATCCTTATATTAACCATAATATAGAATGATCTAATCATGTCTTTGATTGCCCTATCATCGAAGGTTGGTAGTGCATTTTACTCGTCATTCCACGCGCTTTAAGATGCCGCTTAGCCTAATACGCTATCTGAAATAGGAGCGACGTAAATTGAACAAATGTGATAGAATTACGCAGAATTCTTATATTAAACATAACATAAGATGAGCTAATCGGGTCTCTGATTGCCCTATCCTAGAAGTTTAGTAGTGCATTTTACTCGTCATTTCATGCGCTTTACGGTGCCGCTTAGCCCAATACGCTGTCTGAAATTGGAGCGACGTAAATTGAACTAATGTGATAGAATTTCGCTGAATTCTTAAATTAACCATAATATAAAATGATCTAATCGGGTCTCTGTTTGCCCTACCCAAGAAGTTTAATAGTGCATTTTACTCGACATATCATGCGCTTTAAGGTGTGGCTTACCCCAATACGCTATCTGAAAAAGGAGCTACGTAATATGAACAAATGTGATAGAATTTCGCTGAATCCTTAAATTAACCATAATATAAAATGATCTAATCGGGTCCCTGTTTGCCCTACCCTAGAAGTTTAATAGTGCATTTTACTCGACATTTCATGCGCTTTGAGATGCCGCTCAGCTCAATACGCTATCTGAAATTGGAGAGCCGTAAATTGAACAAATGTGATAGAATTTCGCTGAATTCTCGTATTAACCAAAATATAAAATGATCTAGTCGGGTCTCTGATTGCCCTATCATAGAAGTGTAATAGTGCATTTTCCTCGCCGTCCCACGCGCTTTCAGATGCCGCTTAGCCCAATACGCTACCTGAGATAGGAGAGACGTAAGTTGAACAAATGTGATAGAATTACGCTGAATTCTTATATTGACCTTAATATAAAATGATCTAATCAGGTCTCTGTTTGCCCTACCATAGAAGTTTAATAGTGCATTTTACTCTCCAGTTCATGCGCTTTGAGATGCCGCGTTGCCCAATACGCTATCTGAGATAGGAGCGACGTAAATTGAACAAATGTGCTAGAATTTCGCTGAATACTTATATTAACCAAAATATAAAATGATCTAATCGGGTCTCTGATTGCCCTATCATAGAAGTTTAATAGTGCATTTTACTCGCCATTCCACGCGCTGTAAGATAACGCCTAGCCCAGTACGCTATCTGAAATAGGGGCGACGTAAATTGAACAAATGTGACAGAATTATGCTGAATTCTTATATTAACCGTAATATAGAATGATCTAATCGGGTCTCTGTTTGACTTACCCTAGAAGTTTAATAGTGCATTTTACTCGCCATTTCATGCGCTTTGAGATGCCGCTTAGCCCAATACGCTTTCTGACATATGAGCGACGTAAATTGAACAAATGTGATGGAATTACGCCGTATTCTTATATTAACCGTAATTTAAAATGATCTAATCGGGTCTCTGTTTGCCCTACCCTAGAAGTTTAATAGTGAATTTTACTCGCCATTTCTTGCGCTTTGAGATGCCGCTTAGCCCAATACGCTATCTGAAATAGGAGCGGCGTAAATTGAACAAATGTGATAGAATTTCGCTGAATTCTTATATTAAACAAAATATATAATGATGTAATCGGGTCTCTGTTTGCCCTACCCTAGAAGTTTAATAGTGCAATTTACTCGCCATTTCATGCGCTTTGAGAAGCCACTTAGCACAATACGCTATCTGAAATAGGAGCGACGTAAATTGAACTAATGTGATAGAATTTCGCTGAATTCTTAAATTAACCGCAATATAAAATGATCTAATCGGCTCTCTGTTCGCCCAACCCTAGAAGTTTAATAGTGCATTTTACTCGCCATTTCATGCGCTTTGAGATGCCGTTTGGCCCAATACGCTATCTGAAATAGGAGCGACGTAAATTGAAAAAATGTGATAGAATTTTGCTGAATTCTTAAATTAACCCTAATATAAAATGATCTAATCAGGTCTCTGTTTGCCTTTCCCTAGAAATTTAATAGTGCATTTCACTCGTCATTTCATGCGCTTTGAGATGCCGCTTAGCCCAATACGCTACCTGAAATAGGAGCGACGTAAATTGAACAAATGTGATAGAATTTCGCTGAATTCTTATATTAACCGTAATATAAAATGATCTCATCTGGTCTCTGTTTGCCTTACCCTAGAAGTTCGATAGTGAATTTAACTCGCCATTTCATGCGCTTTGAGATGCCGCTTAGCCTAATACGCTATCTGACATAGGAGCGACGTAAATTGAAAAAATGTGATAGAATTTCGCTGAATTCTTAAATTAACCCTAATATAAAATGATCTAATCAGGTCTCTGTTTGCCTTTCCCTAGAAGTTTAATAGTGCATTTCACTCGACATTTCATGCGCTTTGAGATGCTGCTTAGCCCAATACGCTATCTGAAACACGAGCGACGTAAATTGAACAAATGTGATAGAATTTCGCTGAATTCTTATATTAACCAAAATATAAAATGATCTAATCGGGTCTCTGTTCGCCCCACCCTAGAAGTTTAATACTGCATTTCACTCGACATTCCACACGCTTTACGATGCCGCATAGCCCAGTAGGCGATCTGAAATAGGAGCGACGTCAATTGAACAAATGTGATAGAATTTCGCTCAATTCTTATGTTAACCGTAATATAAAATGATCTAATCTGGTCTCTGTTTGCCTTACCCTAGAAGTTTAATAGTGCATTTTACTCGCCATTTCATGCGCTTTGAGATGCCGCTTAGACCTATACGCTATCTGAAATAGGAGCGACGTAAGTAGAACAAATATGATAGAATCACGCTGCATTCTTATATTAACCGTAATACAAAATGATCTCATCGGGTCTCTGTTTGCCTTACCCTAGAAGTTCGATAGTGCATTTTACTCGCCGTTTCATGCGCTTTAAGATGCCGCTTAGCCGAATACGCTATGTGGAATAGGAGCGACGTAAATTGAACAAATGTGATAGAATTTCGCTGAATTCTTATATTAACCATAATATAGAATGATCTAATCGGGTCTCTGATTGCCGTCTCCGAGAAGGATAGTAGTGCATTTTATTCGCCACTTCATGTGCCTTAAGATGCCGCCTAGCCCAATACGCTATTTGAAATAGGAGCGAAGTAAATTGAACAAATGTGATAGAATTACGCTGAGTTCTTATATTAATCATAATATAAGATGATCTAATCGGGTCTCTGATTGCCCTACACGGGAGTTTAATAGTGCATTTCACTCGACATTTCATGCGCTTTAAGATGCCACCTAGCCCAATACGCTATCTGAAATAGGGGCGACGTAAATTGAACAAATGTGATAAAATAACGTTGAATTCTTATATTAACAATAATATACAATGATCTAATCGGGTCTCTGGTTGCCCTATCATTGAAGTTTAATAGTGCATTTTACTTGTCATTTCATGCGCTTTATGGCGCCGCTTAGCCTAATACGCTATCTGGAATAGGAGCGACGTATATTGAACAAATGTGATAGAATTTCGCTGAATTCTTATATTAAGCATAATATAAGATGACCTAATCGGTTCTCTGAATGCCCTATCCGAGAAGTTTAGTAGTGTATTTTACTCGACATGTCATGCGCTTGAAGATGCCGCCTGGCCCAATACGCTATCTGAAATAGGAGCGTCGTAAATTGAACAAATGTGATAGAATTTCGCTGAATACTTATATTAACCATAATATAAAATGATCTAATCGGGTCTCTGATTGCCCTAACATAGAAGTTTAATAGTGCATTTCACTCGACATTTCATGCGCTTTAAGATGCCACCTAGCCCAATACGCTATCTGGAATAGGGGCGGCGTAAATTGAACAAATGTGATAAAATTACGTTGAATTCTTATATTAACCATAATATATTACGATCTATTCGGGTCTCTGATTGCCCTATCATAGAAGTTTAATAGTACATTTTACTCGTTATTTCATGCGCTTTAAGGTGCCGCCAAGCCCAATACGCTATCTGAAATAGGAGCGACGTAAATTGAACAAACGTGATAGAATTACGCAGAACTCTTATATTAACAATAATATAAAATGATCCAATCGGGTCCCTGATGGCCCTATCACAGAAGGTTAATAGTGCATTTTACTCGTCACTCCACGCGCTTTAAGATGCCGCCTCGAGCAATATACTGTCTGAAATAGGAGCGTTGTAAATTCAACAAATGTGATAGAAGTACGCAGAATTCTTATATTAAACGTAATATAAACTGATCCAATCGGGTCTCTGATTGCCCTATCATAGAAGGTTAGTAGTGCATTTTACTCGACATTTCGTGCGCTTTAGGTGCCGCCTAGCCCAATACGCCATGTGAAATTGGAGCTACGTGAATTGAACAAATGTGATGGAATTACGCACAATTCTTATATTAACCGTAATATAAAATGCTATAATCGGGTCTCTGATAGCCCTATCATAGAAGGTTAGTAGTGCATTTTACTCGTCATTCCATACGCCTTAAGATGCCGCCTATCCTAATACGCTATCTGAAATAAGAGCGACGTAAATTGAACAAATGTGATACAGTTTCGCTGAATTCTTATATTAACCATAATATATAATGATCTAATCGGGTCTCTGATTGCCCTATCATAGAAGGTTAATAGTGCATTGTACTCGTCATTCCACGCGCTTTAAGATGCCGCCTCGCCCAATATACTGTCTGAAATAGGAGCGTCGTAAACTGAACAAATGTGATAGAATTACGCAGAATTCTTATATTAAACATAATATAATATGATCTAATCGGGTCTCTGATTGCCCTATCATAGATGGTTAGTAGTGCGTTTTACTCGTCATTTCGTGCGCTTTAAGGTGCCGCCTAGCCCAATACGCTATCTGAAATTGGAGCTACGTAAATTGAACAAACGTGATAAAATTACGCAGAATTCTTATATTAAACATAATATAAAATGTTCTAATCTGGTCTCTGTTTGCCCTACCCTACAACTTTAATAGTGCATTTTACTTGACATTTCAAGCGCTTTAAGATGCCACGTAGCCCACTACGCTATCTGAAATAGGGGCGACGTAAATTGAACAAATGTGATAAAATTTCGCTGAATTCTTATATTAACCATAATATAAGATAACCTCATCGGGTTTCTGACTGCCCTATCCGAGAAGTTTAGCAGTGCATTTTACTCGACATTTCAGTCGCTTTAAGATGCCGCCTAGCCCAATACGCTATCTGAAATTGGAGCTACGTAAATTGAACAAGCGTGATAGAATTACGCAGCATTCTTATGTTAACCATAATATAATACGATCTTCTCGTGTCTCTGATTGCCCTATCATAGAAGTTGAATAGTGCAATTTTCTCGACATTTCATGCGCTTTAAGATGCCGCCTCGCCCGATACGCTATCTGAAATAGGAGCGACGTAAGTTGAACGAATGTGATAGTATTTCGCTGAATTCTTATATTAACCATAATATAAGATGACCTAATCGGGTTTCTGATTGCCCCATCCTAGAAGTTTAACAGTGCATTTTACTCGACATTTCATTCGCTTTAAGAAGCCACCTAGCCCAGTACGCTATCTGAAATAGGGGCAACGTAAATTGAACAAATGTGATAAAATTTCGCTGAATTCTTATATTAATCATAATATAAGATGACCTAATCGGGTCTCTGAATGTTCTATCATAGAAGTTTAATAGTGCATTTTACTCGCCATTTCATGCGCTTTAAGGTGCCGCCTAGCCCAATACGCTATCTGAAATAGGAGCGACATAAATCGAACAAATGTGATAAAATTAGGTTGAATTCTTATATTAACATTAATATAAAACGATCTAATCGGTTCTCTGATTGCCCTATCCGAGAAGTTTAGTAGTGCATTTTACTCGACAGTTCATGTGCTTTAAGATGCCACCTAGCCCAATACGCCATCTGAAATTGGAGCTACGTAAATTGAACAAACGTTATAGAATTACGCATAATTCTTATGTTTACCATAATATAATACGATCTTTTCAGGTCTGTGATTGCCCTATCATAGAAGTTTAATAGTGCATATTGCTCGTCATTTCATGCCCTTTAAGTTGCCGCTTGTCCCAATACGATATCTGAAATAGGAGCGACGTAAATTGAACAAATGTGATAGAATTTCGCTGAATTCTTAAAAGAACCATAATATAAAATGATCTAATCTGGTCTCTGTTTGCCCTACCCTAGAAGTATAAAAGTGCATTTTACTCCACATTTCATGCGCTTTAAGATGCCACCTAGCCCAATACGCTATCTGAAGTAGGGGCGACGTAAATTGAACAAGTGTGATAAAATTCCGTTCAATTCTTTTATTAACAATAATATAAAATGATGTAAACGGGTCTCTGATTGCCCTACCATAGAAGTTTAACAGTGCATTTTACTCGTCATTTCATGCGCTTTAAGGTGCCGGCTAGCCCAATACGCTATCTGAAATAGGAGCGGCGTAAATTGAGCAAATGTGATAGAATTTCGCTGAATTCTTTTATTAACCATAATATAAGATGACCTAATCGGGTCTCTGATTGCCCTATCCGAGAAGTGTAGTAGGGCATTTTACTCGAAATTTAATGCGCTTTAAGGTGCCGCTTAGACCAATACACTATTTGAAATTGGAGAGACGTAAATTGAACAAATGTGATGGAATTACGCTGCATTCTTATATTAATCATAATATAAGATTATATAATCGAGTCTCTGATTGCCCTGTCATAGAAGTTTAAATGTGCATTTTACTCGTCATTTCGTGCGCTTTAAGGTGCCTCCTAGCCCAATACGCTATCTGAAATTGGAGCTGCGTAAATTGGACAAATGTGATACAATTACCCTGAATCCTCTTATTAACATTAATACCAAATGATTTAATTGGGTCTCTGATGGGCGAATCCGAGAAGCTTAACAGAGCATTTTACTGGACATTTCATGCGCTTTAAGATGCCGCCTAGCCCAAACGCTATATGAGATAGGAGCCACGTAAGTTGAACATATGTGATAGAATTACGCAGTATATTTATCTTAACCATAAATTGAAATGATCTAATCGGGTCCCTGATTGCCCTATCACAGAAGCTTAATAGTGCATTTGACTCGTCATTTCATGCGCTTCAAGGTGCCGCTTAGCCCAATACGCTCTCTGAAATAGGAGCGACGTAAATTGAGCAAATGTGATAGAATTTCGCTGAATTCTTATATTAACCATAATATAAAATGATCTAATCGGGTCTCTGATTGCCCTACCATAGAAGGTTAGTAGTGCATTTTACCCGTCATTCCACGCGCTTTAAGAAGCCGCTTAGCCCAATACGCTGTCTGAAGCAGGAGCGACGTAAATTGAACAAACGTGATAGAATTACGCAGAATTCTTATATTAAACATAATATAATATGATCTATTTGGGTCTCTGATTGCCCTGTCATGGAAGGTTAGTAGTGCATTTTACTCGTCATTCCACGCGCTTTAAGGTGCCGCTTAGCCCAATATACTATCTGAAATAGGAGCGTCGTAAATTGAACAAATGTGATAGAATTTCGCTGAATTCTTATATTAATCATAATATAAGATGACCTAATCGGGTCTCTGATTGCCCTATCCGAGAAGTTTAGTTGTGCATTTTAATGGCCATTTCATGCGCCGTAAGGTGCCGCCTAGCCCAATACGCTATCTGAAATAGGAGCGACATAAATTGAACAAATGTCATAGAATTACGCAGAATTCTAATATTAACCATAATATAATACGATCTATTCGGGACTCTGACTGCCCTATCATAGAAGTTTAACAGTGCATTTTACTCGTCATTTCATGCGCTGTCAGGGGCCGCCTAGCCCAACACGCTATCTGAAATAGGAGCGACATAAATTGAACAAATGTGATAGAATTACGCAGAATTCTTATATTAACCATAATATAATACGATATATTCGGGTCTGTGATTGGCCTATCATAGAAGTTTAATACTGCATTTTACTCGACATATCATGCGCTTTAAGCTGCGGCTTAGCCCAATACGCTATCTGAAAAAGGAGCTACGTAAATTGAAAAAATGTGATAGAATATCGCTGAATCCTTAAATTAACCATAGTATAAGATGACCAAATCGGGTCTCTGATTGCCCTATCCCAGAGGTTTAGTAGTGCATTTTACTCGACATTTCATGCGCTTTAAGATGCCGCCTAGTCCAATGCGCTATCTGAAATAGGGGCGACGTAAATTGAACGAGTGTGATAGAATTACGCAGAATTCTTATATTAACCATAATATAATACGATCTATTCGGTTCTCCGATAGCCCTATCATAGAAGTTTAATAGTGCATTATACTCGTCATTTCGTGCGCTTTAAGGTGCTGCCTAGCCCAATACGCTATCTGAAATAGGACCGAAATGAATTGAACAAATGTGATGAAATTACGTTGAATTCTTATATTAACAATATTATTAAATGATCTAATCGGGTCTCTGATTGCCCTATCATAGAAGTTTAATAGTGCATTTTACTCGACATTTTATGCGCTTTAAGATGCCACCTAGCACAATACGCTATCTGAAATAGCTGCAACGTAAATTGAACAAATGTGATGGATTTACGCAGAATTCTTATATCAACCATAATATAATACGATCTATTCGGGTCTCTGATTGCCCTATCGTAGAAGTTTAATAGTGCATTTTACTCGACATTTCATGCGCTTTACGGTGCTGCCTAGCCCAATACGCTATCTGAAATAGGAGCCATATAAAATGAACAAATGTGATAAAATTACGTTGAATTCTTATATTAACAATATTATAAAATGATCTAATCGGGTCTCTGATTGCCCTATCATAGTAGTTTAATACTGCATTTTACTCGCCATTTCATGCGCTTTAAGATGCCACCTAGCCCAATACGCTATCTGAAATAGGGGCGACGTAAATTGAACAAATGTGATAGAATTACGCAGAATTCTTATATTAACCATAATATAATGCGATCAATTCGGGTCTCTGATTGCCCTATCATAGAAGTTTAATAGTGCATTCTACTCGTCATTTCATGCGGAGTAAGGAGCCGCCTAGCCCAACACGCTATCTGAAATAGGAGCGACATAAATTGAACAAATCTGATAGAATTACGCAGAATTCTTATATTAACCATAATATAATACGACCTATTCGGGTCTCTGATTGCCCTATCATAGAAGTTTAATAGTGCATTTTACTCGTCATTTTATGCGCTTTAAGGTGCCGCCTAGCCCAGCACGCTATCTGAAATAGGAGCGACATAAATTGAACAAATCTGACAGAATCACGCAGAATTCTTATATTAACCATAATATAATACGATCTATTCGGTTCTCTGATTGGCCTATCATAGAAGTTTAATAGTGCATTTTACTCGTCATTTCATGCGCTTTAAGGTGCCACCTAGCCCAATATGCTATCTGAAATAGGAGCGATATAAATTGAACAAATGTGATAAAATTACGTTGAATTCTTATATTTAACAATATTATAAAATGATCTAATCGGGTCTCTGATTGCCCTGTCATAGAAGTTTAATAGTGCATTTTACTCGCCATTTCATGCGCTTCAAGGTGCCGTTTAGCCCAATACGCTATCTGAAATAGGAGCGTCGTAAATAGAACAAATGTGATCGAATTACGCAGAATTCTTATATTAACCATAATTTAAAATGATCTAATCGGGTCTCTGATTGCCCTACCATAAAAGTTTAATAGTGCATTTTACTCGTCATTTCATGCGCTTTAAGGTGCCGCTTAGCCCAATACACTATCTGAAATGGGAGCGACGTAAATTGAACAAATGTGATAGAATTTCGCTGAATTCTTATATTAACCATAATATTAAATGATCTAATCGGGTCTCTCACTGCCCTATCATAGAATGTTAGTAGTGCATTTTACTCGCCATTCCAGGCGCTTTAAGATGCCGCACGGCACATTACGCTATCTGAAATTGGAGCGACGTAAATTGAACAGGTGTGATAGAATTACGCTGCATCCATATATTAATCATAATATATGATGACCTAATCGGGTCTCTGATTCCCCTATCCGAGAAGTTTAGTAGTGCATTCTACTCGAGATCTCATGCGCTTTGAGATGCCGCCTCGCCCAATACGCTATCTGAAATAGGAGCGTTGTAAATTAAACAAATGTGATCGAGTTACGACGAATTCTTAAATTAACCATAATATACGATGATCTAATCGGGTCTCTGATTGCCCTATTCTAGAAGTTTAGTAGTGTATTTTACGCGGCATTCCATGCGCTTTAAGATCCCACCTAGCCCATTACGCTATCTGAAATAGGAGTGACGTAAATTGAACATATGTGGTAGAATTTAGCTGAATTCTTATATTAACGGTAATATAAAATGATCTAATTGGGTCTATGATGGCCGTATCCGAGAAGGTTAGTTGTGCATTTTATTCGCCATTTCCTGTGCTTTAAGATGCCGCATAGCTCAATACGTTATCTGGTGTAGGAGCGACGTGAATTGGACAAATGTGATAGAGTTACGATGAATTCTTGAATTAGCAATACTGTAAGATGAGCTAATCGGGACGCTGATTGCCCTATCCTAGAAGTTTAGTAGTGCGTTTTACTCGTCATTTCATGCGCTTTAATGTCCCGCCTAGCCCAAAACATTATCTGAAATAGGAGCGATGTAAATTGAACAAATGTGATAGAATTTCGCTGAGTTCTTATATTAACCATAATATAAAATGATCTAATCGGGTCTCTGATTGCCCTATCAAAGAAGTTTAGTAGTGCATTTTACTCGTCATTTCATGCGCTTTTAGGTGCCGTCTATCCCAATCCGCTATCTGAAATTGGAGATACGTAAATTGAACAAACGTGATAGAGTTACGCAGAATTCTTATATTAACCATAATATAAAATGATCTATTCGGGTCTCTGATTGCCCTATCATAGAAGTTTAATACTGCGTTTTGCTCGTCATTTCATGCGCTTTAAGGTGCCGCCTAGCCCAAAACATTATCTGAAATAGGAGCGACATAAAATGAACAAATGTGATAGAATTACGCAGAATCCTTATATTAACCATAATATAGAATGATCTAATCATGTCTTTGATTGCCCTATCATCGAAGGTTGGTAGTGCATTTTACTCGTCATTCCACGCGCTTTAAGATGCCGCTTAGCCTAATACGCTATCTGAAATAGGAGCGACGTAAATTGAACAAATGTGATAGAATTACGCAGAATTCTTATATTAAACATAACATAAGATGAGCTAATCGGGTCTCTGATTGCCCTATCCTAGAAGTTTAGTAGTGCATTTTACTCGTCATTTCATGCGCTTTAAGGAGCCGCATAGCACAATATGCTATCTGAAATCGGAGCTACGTAAATTGAACAAGTGTGATAGAGTTCCGCTGAATTCTTATATTAACCATAATATAAAATGATCTAATCGGGTCTCTGATTGCCCTATCATAGGAGTTTAATAGTGCATTTTACTCGACATTTCATGCGCTTTAAGATGCCGCCTAGCTCAATACGATATCTGGTGTAGAAGCGACGTGAATTGGACAAATGTGATAGAGTTACGATGAATTCTTAAATTAACCATAATATAAAATGATCTAATCGGCTCTCTGTTTGCCCTACCCTAGAATTTTAATACTGCATTTTACTCGTCATTTCATGCGCTTTACGGTGCCGCTTAGCCCAATACGCTGTCTGAAATTGGAGCGACGTAAATTGAACTAATGTGATAGAATTTCGCTGAATTCTTAAATTAACCATAATATAAAATGATCTAATCGGGTCTCTGTTTGCCCTACCCAAGAAGTTTAATAGTGCATTTTACTCGACATATCATGCGCTTTAAGGTGTGGCTTACCCCAATACGCTATCTGAAAAAGGAGCTACGTAATATGAACAAATGTGATAGAATTTCGCTGAATCCTTAAATTAACCATAATATAAAATGATCTAATCGGGTCCCTGTTTGCCCTACCCTAGAAGTTTAATAGTGCATTTTACTCGACATTTCATGCGCTTTGAGATGCCGCTCAGCTCAATACGCTATCTGAAATTGGAGAGCCGTAAATTGAACAAATGTGATAGAATTTCGCTGAATTCTCGTATTAACCAAAATATAAAATGATCTAGTCGGGTCTCTGATTGCCCTATCATAGAAGTGTAATAGTGCATTTTCCTCGCCGTTCCACGCGCTTTCAGATGCCGCTTAGCCCAATACGCTACCTGAGATAGGAGAGACGTAAGTTGAACAAATGTGATAGAATTACGCTGAATTCTTATATTGACCTTAATATAAAATGATCTAATCAGGTCTCTGTTTGCCCTACCATAGAAGTTTAATAGTGCATTTTACTCTCCAGTTCATGCGCTTTGAGATGCCGCGTTGCCCAATACGCTATCTGAGATAGGAGCGACGTAAATTGAACAAATGTGCTAGAATTTCGCTGAATACTTATATTAACGAAAATATAAAATGATCTAATCGGGTCTCTGATTGCCCTATCATAGAAGTTTAATAGTGCATTTTACTCGCCATTCCACGCGCTGTAAGATAACGCCTAGCCCAGTACGCTATCTGAAATAGGGGCGACGTAAGTTGAACAAATGTGACAGAATTATGCTGAATTCTTATATTAACCGTAATATAGAATGATCTAATCGGGTCTCTGTTTGACTTACCCTAGAAGTTTAATAGTGCATTTTACTCGCCATTTCATGCGCTTTGAGATGCCGCTTAGCCCAATACGCTTTCTGAAATATGAGCGACGTAAATTGAACAAATGTGATGGAATTACGCCGTATTCTTATATTAACCGTAATTTAAAATGATCTAATCGGGTCTCTGTTTGCCCTACCCTAGAAGTTTAATAGTGAATTTTACTCGCCATTTCTTGCGCTTTGAGATGCCGCTTAGCCCAATACGCTATCTGAAATAGGAGCGGCGTAAATTCAACAAATGTGATAGAATTTCGCTGAATTCTTATATTAAACAAAATATATAATGATGTAATCGGGTCTCTGTTTGCCCTACCCTAGAAGTTTAATAGTGCAATTTACTCGCCATTTCATGCGCTTTGAGAAGCCACTTAGCACAATACGCTATCTGAAATAGGAGCGACGTAAATTGAACAAATGTGATAGAATTTCGCTGAATTCTTAAATTAACCGCAATATAAAATGATCTAATCGGCTCTCTGTTCGCCCAACCCTAGAAGTTTAATAGTGCATTTTACTCGCCATTTCATGCGCTTTGAGATGCCGTTTGGCCCAATACACTATCTGAAATAGGAGCGACGTAAATTGAAAAAATGTGATAGAATTTTGCTGAATTCTTAAATTAACCCTAATATAAAATGATCTAATCAGGTCTCTGTTTGCCTTTCCCTAGAAATTTAATAGTGCATTTCACTCGTCATTTCATGCGCTTTGAGATGCCGCTTAGCCCAATACGCTACCTGAAATAGGAGCGACGTAAATTGAACAAATGTGATAGAATTTCGCTGAATTCTTATATTAACCGTAATATAAAATGATCTCATCTGGTCTCTGTTTGCCTTACCCTAGAAGTTCGATAGTGAATTTAACTCGCCATTTCATGCGCTTTGAGATGCCGCTTAGCCTAATACGCTATCTGACATAGGAGCGACGTAAATTGAAAAAATGTGATAGAATTTCGCTGAATTCTTAAATTAACCCTAATATAAAATGATCTAATCAGGTCTCTGTTTGCCTTTCCCTAGAAGTTTAATAGTGCATTTCACTCGACATTTCATGCGCTTTGAGATGCTGCTTAGCCCAATACGCTATCTGAAACACGAGCGACGTAAATTGAACAAATGTGATAGAATTTCGCTGAATTCTTATATTAACCAAAATATAAAATGATCTAATCGGGTCTCTGTTCGCCCCACCCTAGAAGTTTAATACTGCATTTCACTCGACATTCCACACGCTTTACGATGCCGCATAGCCCAGTAGGCGATCTGAAATAGGAGCGACGTCAATTGAACAAATGTGATAGAATTTCGCTGAATTCTTATGTTAACCGTAATATAAAATGATCTAATCTGGTCTCTGTTTGCCTTACCCTAGAAGTTTAATAGTGCATTTTACTCGCCATTTCATGCGCTTTGAGATGCCGCTTAGACCTATACGCTATCTGAAATAGGAGCGACGTAAGTAGAACAAATATGATAGAATCACCCTGCATTCTTATATTAACCGTAATACAAAATGATCTCATCGGGTCTCTGTTTGCCTTACCCTAGAAGTTCGATAGTGCATTTTACTCGCCGTTTCATGCGCTTTAAGATGCCGCTTAGCCGAATACGCTATGTGGAATAGGAGCGACGTAAATTGAACAAATGTGATAGAATTTCGCTGAATTCTTATATTAACCATAATATAGAATGATCTAATCGGGTCTCTGATTGCCGTCTCCGAGAAGGATAGTAGTGCATTTTATTCGCCACTTCATGTGCCTTAAGATGCCGCCTAGCTCAATACGATATCTGGTGTAGGAGCGACATGAATTGGACAAATGTGATAGAGTTACGATGAATTCTTATATTAACCATAATATAAGATGACCTAATCGGGTCTCTGATTGCCCTATCCGAGAAGTTTAGTAGTTCATTTTATTCGACATTTCATGCGCTTGAAGATGCCGCCTAGTCCAATACGCTCTGAAATTGGAGCTACGTAAATTGAACAAACGTGATAGAATTACGCAGAATTCTTATATTAACCATAATATAATACGATCTATTCGGGTCTCTGATTGCCCTATTATAGAAGTTTAATAGTGCATTTTACTCGTCATTCCATGCGCTTTAAGGTGCCGCCTAGCCCAATACGCTATTTGAAATAGGAGCGAAGTAAATTGAACAAATGTGATAGAATTACGCTGAGTTCTTATATTAATCATAATATAAGATGATCTAATCGGGTCTCTGATTGCCCTACACGGGAGTTTAATAGTGCATTTCACTCGACATTTCATGCGCTTTAAGATGCCACCTAGCCCAATACGCTATCTGAAATAGGGGCGACGTAAATTGAACAAATGTGATAAAATAACGTTGAATTCTTATATTAACAATAATATAAAATGATCTAATCGGGTCTCTGGTTGCCCTATCATTGAAGTTTAATAGTGCATTTTACTTGTCATTTCATGCGCTTTATGGCGCCGCTTAGCCTAATACGCTATCTGGAATAGGAGCGACGTATATTGAACAAATGTGATAGAATTTCGCTGAATTCTTATATTAAGCATAATATAAGATGACCTAATCGGTTCTCTGAATGCCCTATCCGAGAAGTTTAGTAGTGTATTTTACTCGACATGTCATGCGCTTGAAGATGCCGCCTGGCCCAATACGCTATCTGAAATAGGAGCGTCGTAAATTGAACAAATGTGATAGAATTTCGCTGAATACTTATATTAACCATAATATAAAATGATCTAATCGGGTCTCTGATTGCCCTAACATAGAAGTTTAATAGTGCATTTCACTCGACATTTCATGCGCTTTAAGATGCCACCTAGCCCAATACGCTATCTGGAATAGGGGCGGCGTAAATTGAACAAATGTGATAAAATTACGTTGAATTCTTATATTAACCATAATATATTACGATCTATTCGGGTCTCTGATTGCCCTATCATAGAAGTTTAATAGTACATTTTACTCGTTATTTCATGCGCTTTAAGGTGCCGCCAAGCCCAATACGCTATCTGAAATAGGAGCGACGTAAATTGAACAAACGTGATAGAATTACGCAGAACTCTTATATTAACAATAATATAAAATGATCCAATCGGGTCCCTGATGGCCCTATCACAGAAGGTTAATAGTGCATTTTACTCGTCACTCCACGCGCTTTAAGATGCCGCCTCGAGCAATATACTGTCTGAAATAGGAGCGTTGTAAATTCAACAAATGTGATAGAAGTACGCAGAATTCTTATATTAAACGTAATATAAACTGATCTAATCGGGTCTCTGATTGCCCTATCATAGAAGGTTAGTAGTGCATTTTACTCGACATTTCGTGCGCTTTAGGTGCCGCCTAGCCCAATACGCCATGTGAAATTGGAGCTACGTGAATTGAACAAATGTGATGGAATTACGCACAATTCTTATATTAACCGTAATATAAAATGCTATAATCGGGTCTCTGATAGCCCTATCATAGAAGGTTAGTAGTGCATTTTACTCGTCATTCCATACGCCTTAAGATGCCGCCTATCCTAATACGCTATCTGAAATAAGAGCGACGTAAATTGAACAAATGTGATACAGTTTCGCTGAATTCTTATATTAACCATAATATATAATGATCTAATCGGGTCTCTGATTGCCCTATCATAGAAGGTTAATAGTGCATTGTACTCGACATTCCACGCGCTTTAAGATGCCGCCTCGCCCAATATACTGTCTGAAATAGGAGCGTCGTAAACTGAACAAATGTGATAGAATTACGCAGAATTCTTATATTAAACATAATATAATATGATCTAATCGGGTCTCTGATTGCCCTATCATAGATGGTTAGTAGTGCGTTTTACTCGTCATTTCGTGCGCTTTAAGGTGCCGCCTAGCCCAATACGCTATCTGAAATTGGAGCTACGTAAATTGAACAAACGTGATAAAATTACGCAGAATTCTTATATTAAACATAATATAAAATGTTCTAATCTGGTCTCTGTTTGCCCTACCCTACAACTTTAATAGTGCATTTTACTTGACATTTCAAGCGCTTTAAGATGCCACGTAGCCCACTACGCTATCTGAAATAGGGGCGACGTAAATTGAACAAATGTGATAAAATTTCGCTGAATTCTTATATTAACCATAATATAAGATAACCTAATCGGGTGTCTGATTGCCATATCGGAGAAGTTTAGTAGTGCATTTTACTCGACATTTCATGCGCTTAAGATGCCACCCAGCCCAGTACGCCATCTGAAATAGGAGCGACGTAAATTGAAAAAGTGTGATACAAGTACGCAGAATTCTTATATTATACATAATATAAAATGATCTAATCGGGTCTCTGTTTGCCCTAACCTAGAAGTTTAATGGTGCCCTTCACTCGTCATTTCATGCGCTTTATGGTACCGCTTAGCCCAATACGCTATATGAAATATTAGCGACGTAAATTGAACAAATGTGATAGAATTACGGTGCATCCTTATATTAATCATAATTTAAGAAGACCTAATCGGGTCTCTGTTTGCCCTACCCTAGAAGTTTAATAGTGCATTTCACTCGACATATCATGCGCTTTAAGAAGCCACCTAGCCTAATACGCTATCTGAAATGGGGGCGACGTAAATTGATCAAATGAGATAAAATTACGCTGCATTCTTATATTAAAAATAATATAAAATGATCTAATCGGGTCTCTGCTTGCCCTATCATAGAAGTTTAATAGTACATTTTACTCGTCATTTCATGCGCTTTAAGGTGCCGCTTAACCCAACACGCTTTCTGAATAAGGAGCGACGTAAATTTAACAAATGTGATAGAATTACGCAGAATTCTTATAATAACCATAACTTAAAATGATCTAATCGGGTCTCTGACTGCCCTATCATGGAAGTTTAAAATTGCATTTTACTAGTCATTCCATGCGCTTTAAGGTGCCGCTTAGCACAATGCGCTATCTGAAATAGGAGCGACGTAAATTGAACAAATGTGATAGAATTACGCAGAATTCTAATATTAACCATAATTTAAAATGACCTAATCGGATCTCTGATTGCCCTATCAGAGAAGTTTAGTAGTGCATTTTACTCGACATTTCATGCGCTTTAAGATGCCGCCTCGCCCAATACGCTATCTGAAATAGGAGCGACGTAAATTGAACAAATGTGATAGAATTACGTAGAATTCTTATATTAACCATAATTTAAAATGATCTAATCGGGTCTCTGATTGCCCTATCATAGAAGTTTAATAGTGCATTTTACTGGCCATTTCATGCTCTTTAAGGTGCAGCCTAGCCCAATACGCTATCTGAAATTGGAGCTGCGTAAATTGAATAAATGTGATAGAGTTACGCAGAATTATTATATTAACCATAACATAAAATGATCTAATCCGGTCTCTGATTGCCCTATCAAAGAAGTTTAGCAGTGCATGATACTCGTTATTTCATGCGCTTTAAGGTGCCGGCTATCCCAATACGCTACCCGAAATAGGGGCGACGTAAATTGAACAAATGTGATAACATTAAGCTGAATTCTTATATTAACCATAATATAAATTGATCTAATCGGGTGTCTGATTGCCCAATCATAGAAGGTTAGTAGTGCATTTTACTCGGCATTTCGTGCGCTTTAAGATGCCACCTAGCCCAATACGCTAGCTGAAATAGGAGCGACGTAATTTGAACAAATGTGATAAAATTACGCTGTATTCTTATATTAACAATAATATAAAATGAACTAATCGGGTCTCTGATTGCCCTATCATTGAAGTTTAACAGTGCATTTTAATCGTCATTTCATGCGCTTTAGGATGCCACCTAGCCCAATACGCTATCTGAAATAGGGGCGACGTAAATTGCACAAATGTGATAAAATTTCGCTGAATTCTTATATTAACCATAATATAAGATGACCTAATCGGGTCTCTGATTGCCCTATCCGAGAAGTTTAGTAGTGCATTTTATTCGACATTTCATGCGCTTGAAGATGCCGCCGAGTCCAATGCGCTCCGAAATTGGAGCTACGTAAATTGAACAAACGTGATAGAATTACGCAGAATTCTTATATTAACCATAATATAATACGATCTATTCGGGTCTCTGATTGCCCTATCATAGAAGTTTAATAGTGCATTTTAATCGTCATTCCATGCGCTTTAAGGTGCCGCCTAGCCCAATACGCTATTTGAAATAGGAGCGAAGTAAATTGAACAAATGTGATAGAATTACGCTGAGTTCTTATATTAATCATAATATAAGATGACCTAATCGGGTCTCTGATTGCCCTATCCGAGAAGTTTAGCAGTGCATTTAACTCGACATTTCATGCGCTTGAAGATGCCGCCTAGTCCAATACGCTATCTAAAATTGGAGCTACGTAAATTGAACAAGCGTGATAGAATTTCGTTGAATACTTATATTAACCATAATATAAAATGATCAAATCGGGTCTCTGATTGCCCTAACATAGAAGTTTAATAGTGCATTTCACTCGACATTTCACGTGCTTCAAGATGCCACCTAGCCCAAAACGCTATGTGGAATAGGGGCGGCGTAAATTGAACAAATGTGATAAAATTACGTTGAATTCTTATATTAACCATAATATAATACGATCTATTCGTGTCTCTGATTGCCCTATCATAGAAGTTTAATAGTGCATTTTACTCGTCATTTCATGCGCTTTAAGGTGCCGCATAGCCCAATACGCTATCTGAAATCGGAGCGACGTAAATTGAACAAACGTGATAGAATTACGCAGAATTCTTATATTAACAATAATATAAAATGATCCAATCGGGTCCCTGATTGCCCTATCCTAGAAGTTTAATAGTGCATTTTGCTCGTCATTTCAATCGCTTTAAGGTGTCGCCTAGCCCAATACGCTATCGGATATAGGAGCGACATAAATTGAACAAGTGTGATGGCATTACGCAGAATTTTTATATTAACCATAATATAATACGATCTATTCGGGTCTCTGATTGCCCTATCATATAAGTTTAATATTGCATTTTACTCGTCATTTCATGCGCTTTAAGATGCCACCTAGCCCAATAAGCTATCTGAAATTGGAGCTACGTAAATTGAACAGACGTGATAGAATAACGCAGAATTCATATATTAACCATAATATGATACGATGTATTCGGGTCTCTGATTGCCCTATCATAAAAGTTTAAAAGTGCATTTTACTCGTCATTTCATGCGCTTTAAGATGCCGAATCGCCCAATACGCTATCTAAATAGGAGCGACGTAAATTGAACAAATGTGATAGAATTTTGCTGAATTCTTATATTAACCATAATATAAAATGATCTAATCGGGTGTCTGTTTGCCCTACCCTAGAAGTTTAATAGTGCATTTTACTCGACATTTCATG
Source organism: Macropis europaea (assembly GCA_916610135.2). NCBI lineage: Eukaryota > Metazoa > Arthropoda > Insecta > Hymenoptera > Melittidae > Macropis > Macropis europaea. The sequence goes on along the minus strand of CAKAJE020000923.1, from coordinate 207,504 downwards.
CGCTTTAAGATGCCACCTAGTCCAAAACGCTATCTGAAATTGGAGCTACGTAAATTGAACAGACGTGGTAGAATTATGCAGAATTCATATATTAACCATAATATAATACGATGTATTCGGGTCTCTGATTGCCCTATCATAGAAGTTTAAAAGTGCATTTTGCTCGTCATTTCATGCGCCTTAAGGAGCCGCCTAGCCCAATACGCTATCTGAAATAGGAGCGACATAAATTGAACAAATGTGATAGAATTACGCAGAATTCTTATATTAACCATAATATAATACGATCTATTCTGGTTTCTGATTGCCCTATCATAGAAGTTTAATAGTGCATTTTAGTCATCATTTCATGCGCTTTAAGGTGCCGCCTAGCCCAATACGCTATCTGAAATAAGTGCGAAGTAAATTGAACAAATGTGATAGAAATTTGCTGAATTCTTATATTAACCATAATATAATACGATGTATTCGGGTCTCTGATTGCCCTATCATAGAAGTTTAATAGTGCATTTTACTCGTCCTTTCATGTGCTTTAAGGTGCCGCCCAGCCCAATACGCTATCTGAAATAGGAGCGACGTAAATTGAACAAATGTGATAGAATTTTGCTGAATTCTTATATTGACCATAATATAATATGATCTATTCGGGTCTCTGATTGCCCTATCATGGAAGTTTAATAGTGCATTTCACTCGTCATTTCATGCGCTTTAAGGTGCCGCCTAGCCCAGTATGCTATCTGAAATAGGGGCGACGTAAATTGAACAAATGTTATAAAATTACGCTGAATTCTTATATTAACCATAATATAATACGATCTATTCGGGTCTCTGATTGCCCTATCATAGAAGTTTAATAGTGGATTTTACTCGTCACATCATGCGCTTTAAGGTACCGCCTAGCCAAATACGCTATCTGAAATAGGAGCGACATAAATTGAACAAATGTGATAAAATTACGTTGAATTCTTATATTAACAATAATACAAAATGATCTAATCGGGTCTCTGATTGCACTGTCATAGAAGTTTACTAGTGCATTTTACTCGACATTTCATTCGCTTTAAGATGCCGCCTAGCCCAATACGCTAGCTGAAATTGGAGCAGCGGAAATTGAATAAATGTGATAGAGTTACGTAGAATTCTTATATAAAACATAATATAAAATGATCTCATCGGGTCTCTGATTGCCCTATCAAAGAAGTTTAGTACTGCATTTTACTCGTCATGCCATGCGCTTTATGGGGCCGCTTAGCCCAATGCGCTATCTGAAATGGGAGCGACGTAAATTGAACAAATGTGATAGAATTACGCAGAATTCTTATATTAACCATAATTTAAAATGACCTAATCGTATCTCTGGTTGCCCTATCCGAGAAGTTTAGTAGTGCATTTTACTCGTCATTTCATGGGCTTTAAGATGCCGAATCGCCCAATACGCTATATGAAATAGGAGCGACGTAAATTGAACAAATGTGATAGAATTACGCAAGAATTCTTATATCAACCATAATTTAAAATGATCTAATCGGGACTCTGATTGCGCTATCATAGAAGTTTAATAGTGCATTTTCCTCGTCATTTCATGCGCTTTAAGGTGCCGCCTAGCCCAATACGCTATCTGAAATAGGAGCGACATAAATTGAACAAATGTGATAAAATTACGTTGAATTCTTATATTAACAATAATACAAAATGATCTAATCGGGTCGCTGATTGCACTGTCATAGAAGTTTACTAGTGCATTTTACTCGACATTTCATGCGCTTTAAGATGCCGCCTAGCCCAATACGCTATCTGAAATTGGAGCAGCGTAAATTGAATAAATGTGATAGAGTTACGTAGAATTCTTATATAAAACATAATATAAAATGATCTCATCGGGTCTCTGATTGCCCTATCAAAGAAGTTCAGTACTGCATTCTACTCGTCATGCCATGCGCTTTATGGTGCCGCTTAGCCCAATGCGCTATCTGAAATGGGAGCGACGTAAATTGAACAAATGTGATAGAATTTCGCTGAATTCTTATATTAACCATAATATAAGATGACCTAATCGGGACTCTGGTTGCCCTATCCGAGAAGTTTAGTAGTGCATTTTACTCGACATTTCATGCGCTTTAATGTGCCGCCTAGCCCAATACGCTATCTGAAATAGGGGCGACGTAAACTGAACAAATGTGATAGAATTATGCAGAATTCTTATATTAACCATAATATAAAACGATCTAATAGGGTCTCTGATTGCCCTGTCATAGAAGTTTAATAGTGCATTTTACTCGTCAGTCCATGCGCTTTAAGATGTCGCCTATCCCAATACGCTATCTGATATAGGAGCGACGTAAATTGAACAAATTTGATAGAATTACGCTCCATCCTTATATTAATCAAAACATAAGATGACCTTATAGGGTCTCTGATTGCCCTATCCCAGAAGTTTAATAGTGCATTGTACTCGACATTTCATGCGCTTTAAGGTGCCGCTTAGCCCAATACGCTATCTGAAATAGGAGCGACGTAAATTGAACAAATGTGATAGAATTTCGCTGAATTCTTATATTAACCATAACATAGAATGATCTAATCGGGTCTCTGATTGCCCTATCATAGAAGTTCGATAGTGCATTTTGCTCGTCATTTCTTGCGCTTTAAGGTGCCGCCTAGCCCAATACGCTATCTGAAATAGGAGCGACATAAATTGAACAAATGTGATAGAATTACGCAGAATTCTTATATTAACCATAATATAGAATGATCTAATCGGCTCTCTGATTGCCCTATCATAGAAGTTTTATAGTGCATTTTACTCGCCATTCCATGCGCTTTAAGGTGCCGCCTATCCCAATACGCTATCTGAAATAGGGGCGACATAAATTGAACAAATGTGATAAAATTACGTTGAATTCTTATATTAACAATAATATAAAATGATCTAATCGGGTCTCTGATTGCCCTGTCCGAGAAGTTTAGTAGTGCATTTTACTCGACATTTCCTGCGGTTTAAGTTGCCGCCTAGTCCAATACGCTATCTGAAATTGGAGCTACATAAATTGAACTAACGTGATAGAATTACGCAGTATTCTTATATTAACCATAATATAATACGATCTATTCGGGTCTCTGATTGCCCTATCATAGAAATACAATAGTGCATTTTACTCGTCATTTCTTGCGCTTTAAGGTTCCATCTAGGCCAATACGCTATCTGAAATAGGAGCCACATAAATTGAACAAATGTGATAGAATTATGCAGAATTCTTATATTAACCATAATATAGAATGATCTATTCGTGTCTCCGATTGCCCTATCATAGAAGTTTAATAGTGCATTTTACTCGTCATTTCATGCCGTTTAAGGTGCCGCTTAGCCCAATACGCTATCTGACATAGGAGCGACGTAAATTGAACAAATGTGATAGAGTTTCGCTGAATTCTTAAATTAACCATAATATAAAATGATCTAATCGGCTCTCTGTTGGCCTACCCTAGAATTTTAATAGTGCACTGTACTCGACATTTCATGCGCTTTATGATGCAACCTAGCCCAATCCGCTATCTGAAATTGGAGCTACGTGAATTGAACAAATGTGATGGAATTACGCACAATTCTTATATTAACCGTAATATAAAATGCTATAATCGGGTCTCTGATAGCCCTATCATAGAAGGTTAGTAGTGCATTTTACTCGTCATTTCATACGCCTTAAGATGCCGCCTATCCCAATACGCTATCTGAAATAAGATCGACGTAAATTGAACAAATGTGATAGTTTCGCTGAATTCTTATATTAACCATAATATATAATGATCTAATCGGGTCTCTGATTGCCCTATCATAGAAGGTTAATAGTGCATTGTACTCGTCATTCTACGCGCTTTAAGATGCCGCCTCGCCCAATATACTGTCTGAAATAGGAGCGTCGTAAACTGAACAAATGTGATAGAATTACGCAGAATTCTTATATTAAACATAATATAATATGATCTAATCGGGTCTCTGATTGCCCTATCATAGATGGTTAGTAGTGCGTTTTACTCGTCATTTCGTGCGCTTTAAGGTGCCGCCTAGCCCAATACGCTATCTGAAATTGGAGCTACGTAAATTGAACAAACGTGATAAAATTACGCAGAATTCTTATATTAAACATAATATAAAATGTTCTAATCTGGTCTCTGTTTGCCCTACCCTACAACTTTAATAGTGCATTTTACTTGACATTTCATGCGCTTTAAGATGCCACGTAGCCCACTACGCTATCTGAAATAGGGGCGACGTAAATTGAACAAATGTGATAAAATTTCGCTGAATTCTTATATTAACCATAATATAAGATAACCTAATCGGGTGTCTGATTGCCATATCGGAGAAGTTTAGTAGTGCATTTTACTCGACATTTCATGCGCTTAAGATGCCACCCAGCCCAGTACGCCATCTGAAATAGGAGCGACGTAAATTGAACAAGTGTGATACAAGTACGCAGAATTCTTATATTATACATAATATAAAATGATCTAATCGGGTCTCTATTCGACCTACCCTAGAAGTTTAATAGTGCATTTTACTCGGCACTTCATGCGCTTTGAGATGCCGCTTAGCCCAATACGCTATCTGAAATAGGAGCGATGTAAATTGAACAAATGTGATAGAATTACGCAGAATTCTTATATTAACCATAATATAAAATGATCTAATCGGGTCTCTGTTTGCCCTAACCTAGAAGTTTAATGGTGCCCTTCACTCGTCATTTCATGCGCTTTATGGTACCGCTTAGCCCAATACGCTATATGAAATATTAGCGACGTAAATTGAACAAATGTGATAGAATTACGGTGCATCCTTATATTAATCATAATTTAAGATGACCTAATCGGGTCTCTGTTTGCCCTACCCTAGAAGTTTAATAGTGCATTTCACTCGACATATCATGCGCTTTAAGAAGCCACCTAGCCTAATACGCTATCTGAAATGGGGGCGACGTAAATTGATCAAATGAGATAAAATTACGCTGCATTCTTATATTAAAAATAATATAAAATGATCTAATCGGGTCTCTGCTTGCCCTATCATAGAAGTTTAATAGTACATTTTACTCGTCATTTCATGCGCTTTAAGGTGCCGCTTAACCCAACACGCTGTCTGAATAAGGAGCGACGTAAATTTAACAAATGTGATAGAATTACGCAGAATTCTTATAATAACCATAACTTAAAATGATCTAATCGGGTCTCTGACTGCCCTATCATGGAAGTTTAAAATTGCATTTTACTCGTCATTCCATGCGCTTTAAGGTGCCGCTTAGCACAATGCGCTATCTGAAATAGGAGCGACGTAAATTGAACAAATGTGATAGAATTACGCAGAATTCTAATATTAACCATAATTTAAAATGACCTAATCGGATCTCTGATTGCCCTATCAGAGAAGTTTAGTAGTGCATTTTACTCGACATTTCATGCGCTTTAAGATGCCGCCTCGCCCAATACGCTATCTGAAATAGGAGCGACGTAAATTGAACAAATGTGATAGAATTACGTAGAATTCTTATATTAACCATAATTTAAAATGATCTAATCGGGTCTCTGATTGCCCTATCATAGAAGTTTAATAGTGCATTTTACTGGCCATTTCATGCTCTTTAAGGTGCAGCCTAGCCCAATACGCTATCTGAAATTGGAGCTGCGTAAATTGAATAAATGTGATAGAGTTACGCAGAATTATTATATTAACCATAACATAAAATGATCTAATCCGGTCTCTGATTGCCCTATCAAAGAAGTTTAGCAGTGCATGATACTCGTTATTTGATGCGCTTTAAGGTGCCGGCTATCCCAATACGCTACCCGAAATAGGGGCGACGTAAATTGAACAAATGTGATAACATTAAGCTGAATTCTTATATTAACCATAATATAAATTGATCTAATCGGGTGTCTGATTGCCCAATCATAGAAGGTTAGTAGTGCATTTTACTCGGCATTTCGTGCGCTTTAAGATGCCACCTAGACCAATACGCTAGCTGAAATAGGAGCGACGTAATTTGAACAAATGTGATAAAATTACGCTGAATTCTTATATTAACAATAATATAAAATGAACTAATCGGGTCTCTGATTGCCCTATCATTGAAGTTTAACAGTGCATTTTAATCGTCATTTCATGCGCTTTAGGATGCCACCTAGCCCAATACGCTATCTGAAATAGGGGCGACGTAAATTGCACAAATGTGATAAAATTTCGCTGAATTCTTATATTAACCATAATATAAGATGACCTAATCGGGTCTCTGATTGCCCTATCCGAGATGTTTAGTAGTGCATTTTATTCGACATTTCATGCGCTTGAAGATGCCGCCGAGTCCAATGCGCTCTGAAATTGGAGCTACGTAAATTGAACAAACGTGATAGAATTACGCAGAATTCTTATATTAACCATAATATAATACGATCTATTCGGGTCTCTGATTGCCCTATCATAGAAGTTTAATAGTGCATTTTAATCGTCATTCCATGCGCTTTAAGGTGCCGCATAGCCCAATACGCTATTTGAAATAGGAGCGAAGTAAATTGAACAAATGTGATAGAATTACGCTGAGTTCTTATATTAATCATAATATAAGATGACCTAATCGGGTCTCTGATTGCCCTATCCGAGAAGTTTAGCAGTGCATTTAACTCGACATTTCATGCGCTTGAAGATGCCGCCTAGTCCAATACGCTATCTAAAATTGGAGCTACGTAAATTGAACAAATGTGATAGAATTTCGCTGAATACTTATATTAACCATAATATAAAATGATCTAATCGGGTCTCTGATTGCCCTAACATAGAAGTTTAATAGTGCATTTCACTCGACATTTCATGCGCTTTAAGATGCCACCTAGCCCAATACGCTATCTGGAATAGGGGCGGCGTAAATTGAACAAATGTGATAAAATTACGTTGAATTCTTATATTAACCATAATATATTACGATCTATTCGGGTCTCTGATTGCCCTATCATAGAAGTTTAATAGTACATTTTACTCGTCATTTCATGCGCTTTAAGGTGCCGCCAAGCCCAATACGCTATCTGAAATAGGAGCGACGTAAATTGAACAAACGTGATAGAATTACGCAGAACTCTTATATTAACAATAATATAAAATGATCCAATCGGGTCTCTGATTGCCCTATCATAGAAGGTTAATAGTGCATTGTACTCGTCATTCCACGCGCTTTAAGATGCCGCCTCGCCCAATATACTGTCTGAAATAGGAGCGTCGTAAACTGAACAAATGTGATAGAATTACGCAGAATTCTTATATTAAACATAATATAATATGATCTAATCGGGTCTCTGATTGCCCTATCATAGATGGTTAGTAGTGCGTTTTACTCGTCATTTCGTGCGCTTTAAGGTGCCGCCTAGCCCAATACGCTATCTGAAATTGGAGCTACGTAAATTGAACAAACGTGATAAAATTACGCAGAATTCTTATATTAAACATAATATAAAATGTTCTAATCTGGTCTCTGTTTGCCCTACCCTACAACTTTAATAGTGCATTTTACTTGACATTTCATGCGCTTTAAGATGCCACGTAGCCCACTACGCTATCTGAAATAGGGGCGACGTAAATTGAACAAATGTGATAAAATTTCGCTGAATTCTTATATTAACCATAATATAAGATAACCTAATCGGGTGTCTGATTGCCATATCGGAGAAGTTTAGTAGTGCATTTTACTCGACATTTCATGCGCTTAAGATGCCACCCAGCCCAGTACGCCATCTGAAATAGGAGCGACGTAAATTGAACAAGTGTGATACAAGTACGCAGAATTCTTATATTATACATAATATAAAATGATCTAATCGGGTCTCTGTTTGCCCTAACCTAGAAGTTTAATGGTGCCCTTCACTCGTCATTTCATGCGCTTTATGGTACCGCTTAGCCCAATACGCTATATGAAATATTAGCGACGTAAATTGAACAAATGTGATAGAATTACGGTGCATCCTTATATTAATCATAATTTAAGATGACCTAATCGGGTCTCTGTTTGCCCTACCCTAGAAGTTTAATAGTGCATTTCACTCGACATATCATGCGCTTTAAGAAGCCACCTAGCCTAATACGCTATCTGAAATGGGGGCGACGTAAATTGATCAAATGAGATAAAATTACGCTGCATTCTTATATTAAAAATAATATAAAATGATCTAATCGGGTCTCTGCTTGCCCTATCATAGAAGTTTAATAGTACATTTTACTCGTCATTTCATGCTCTTTAAGGTGCAGCCTAGCCCAATACGCTATCTGAAATTGGAGCTGCGTAAATTGAATAAATGTGATAGAGTTACGCAGAATTATTATATTAACCATAACATAAAATGATCTAATCCGGTCTCTGATTGCCCTATCAAAGAAGTTTAGCAGTGCATGATACTCGTCATTTCATGCGCTTTAAGGTGCCGGCTATCCCAATACGCTACCCGAAATAGGGGCGACGTAAATTGAACAAATGTGATAACATTAAGCTGAATTCTTATATTAACCATAATATAAATTGATCTAATCGGGTGTCTGATTGCCCAATCATAGAAGGTTAGAAGTGCATTTTACTCGGCATTTCGTGCGCTTTAAGATGCCACCTAGCCCAATACGCTAGCTGAAATAGGAGCGACGTAATTTGAACAAATGTGATAAAATTACGCTGTATTCTTATATTAACAATAATATAAAATGAACTAATCGGGTCTCTGATTGCCCTATCATTGAAGTTTAACAGTGCATTTTACTCGTCATTTCATGCGCTTTAAGGTGCCGCATAGCCCAATACGCTATCTGAAATCGGAGCGACGTAAATTGAACAAACGTGATAGAATTACGCAGAATTCTTATATTAACAATAATATAAAATGATCCAATCGGGTCCCTGATTGCCCTATCCTAGAAGTTTAATAGTGCATTTTGCTCGTCATTTCAATCGCTTTAAGGTGTCGCCTAGCCCAATACGCTATCGGATATAGGAGCGACATAAATTGAACAAGTGTGATGGCATTACGCAGAATTTTTATATTAACCATAATATAATACGATCTATTCGGGTCTCTGATTGCCCTATCATATAAGTTTAATATTGCATTTTACTCGTCATTTCATGCGCTTTAAGATGCCACCTAGCCCAATAAGCTATCTGAAATTGGAGCTACGTAAATTGAACAGACGTGATAGAATTATGCAGAATTCATATATTAACCATAATATAATACGATGTATTCGGGTCTCTGATTGCCCTATCATAGAAGTTTAATAGTGCATTTTAGTCATCATTTCATGCGCTTTAAGGTGCCGCCTAGCCCAATACGCTATCTGAAATAAGTGCGACGTAAATTGAACAAATGTGATAGAAATTTGTTGAATTCTTATATTAACCATAATATAATACGATGTATTCGGGTCTCTGATTGCCCTATCATAGAAGTTTAATAGTGCATTTTACTCGACCTTTCATGTGCTTTGAGGTGCCGCCTAGCCCAGTACGCTATCTGAAATAGGAGCGACGTAAATTGAACAAATGTGATAGAATTTTGCTGAATTCTTATATTAACCATAATATAAGATGACCTAATCGGGTCTCTGGTTGCCCTATCCGAGAAGTTTAGTAGTGCATTTTACTCGACATTTCATGCGCTTTAAGGTGCCGCCTAGCCCAATACGCTATCTGAAATAGGGGCGACGTAAACTGAACAAATCTGATAGAATTATGCAGAATTCTTATATTAACCATAATATAAAACGATCTAATAGGGTCTCTGATTGCCCTGTCATAGAAGTTTAATAGTGCATTTTACTCGTCAGTCCATGCGCTTTAAGATGTCGCCTATCCCAATACGCTATCTGAAATAGGAGCGACGTAAATTGAACAAATTTGATAGAATTACGCTGCATCCTTATATTAATCAAAACATAAGATGACCTTATAGGGTCTCTGATTGCCTTATCCCAGAAGTTTAATAGTGCATTGTACTCGACATTTCATGCGCTTTAAGGTGCCGCTTAGCCCAATACGCTATCTGAAATGGGAGCGACGTAAATTAAACAAATGTGATTGAATTTCGCTGAATTCTTATATTAACCATAACATAGAATGATCTAATCGGGTCTCTGATTGCCCTATCATAGAAGTTCGATAGTGCATTTTGCTCGTCATTTCTTGCGCTTTAAGGTGCCGCCTAGCCCAATACGCTATCTGAAATAGGAGCGACATAAATTGAACAAATGTGATAGAATTACGCAGAATTCTTATATTAACCATAATATAGAATGATCTAATCGGCTCTCTGATTGCCCTATCATAGAAGTTTTATAGTGCATTTTACTCGCCATTCCATGCGCTTTAAGGTGCCGCCTATCCCAATACGCTATCTGAAATAGGAGCGACGTAAATTGAACAAATGTGATAGAATTTCGCTGAATTCTTATATTAACCATAATATAGAATGATCTAATCGGGTCTCTGATTGCTCTATCATAGAAGTTTAATAGTGCATTTTACTCGTCATTTCATGCGCTTTAAGGTGCCGCCTAGCCCAATACGCTATCTGAAATAGGAGCGACATAAATTGAACAAATGTGATAGAATTACGCAGAATTCTTATATTAACCATAATATAATACGATCTATTCTGGCTTCTGATTGCCCTATCATAGAAGTTTGATAGTGCATTTTACTCGTCATTTCATGCGCTTTAAGGTGCCGTCTAGCCCAATACGCTATCTGAAATAGGAGCGATATAAATTGAACAAATGTGGTATAATTACGTTAAATACTTATATTAACAATAATACAAAATGATCTAATCGGGTCTCTGATTGCCCTATCATAGAAGTTTAATAGTGCATTTTACTCGACATTTCAAGCGCTTTAAGATGCCACGTAGCCCAATAAGCTATCTGAAATAGGGGCGACGTAAATTGAACAAATGTGATAGAATTACACAGAATTCTTATATTAACCATAATATAATACGATCAATTCGGGTCTCTGATTGCCCTATCGTAGAAGTTTAATAGTGCATTTTACTCGACATTTCATGCGCTTTAAGATGCCACCTAGTCCAAAACGCTATCTGAAATTGGAGCTACGTAAATTGAACAGACGTGATAGAATAACGCAGAATTCATATATTAACCATAATATGATACGATGTATTCGGGTCTCTGATTGCCCTATCATAAAAGTTTAAAAGTGCATTTTACTCGTCATTTCATGCGCTTTAAGATGCCGAATCGCCCAATACGCTATCTAAATAGGAGCGACGTAAATTGAACAAATGTGATAGAATTTTGCTGAATTCTTATATTAACCATAATATAAAATGATCTAATCGGGTCTCCTGTTTGCCCTACCCTAGAAGTTTATAGTGCATTTTACTCGACATTTCATGCGCTTTAAGATGCCACCTAGTCCAAAACGCTATCTGAAATTGGAGCTACGTAAATTGAACAGACGTGGTAGAATTATGCAGAATTCATATATTAACCATAATATAATACGATGTATTCGGGTCTCTGATTGCCCTATCATAGAAGTTTAAAAGTGCATTTTGCTCGTCATTTCATGCGCCTTAAGGAGCCGCCTAGCCCAATACGCTATCTGAAATAGGAGCGACATAAATTGAACAAATGTGATAGAATTACGCAGAATTCTTATATTAACCATAATATAATACGATCTATTCTGGTTTCTGATTGCCCTATCATAGAAGTTTAATAGTGCATTTTAGTCATCATTTCATGCGCTTTAAGGTGCCGCCTAGCCCAATACGCTATCTGAAATAAGTGCGAAGTAAATTGAACAAATGTGATAGAAATTTGCTGAATTCTTATATTAACCATAATATAATACGATGTATTCGGGTCTCTGATTGCCCTATCATAGAAGTTTAATAGTGCATTTTACTCGTCCTTTCATGTGCTTTAAGGTGCCGCCTAGCCCAATACGCTATCTGAAATAGGAGCGACGTAAATTGAACAAATGTGATAGAATTTTGCTGAATTCTTATATTGACCATAATATAATATGATCTATTCGGGTCTCTGATTGCCCTATCATGGAAGTTTAATAGTGCATTTCACTCGTCATTTCATGCGCTTTAAGGTGCCGCCTAGCCCAGTATGCTATCTGAAATAGGGGCGACGTAAATTGAACAAATGTGATAAAATTACGCTGAATTCTTATATTAACCATAATATAATACGATCTATTCGGGTCTCTGATTGCCCTATCATAGAAGTTTAATAGTGGATTTTACTCGTCACATCATGCGCTTTAAGGTACCGCCTAGCCCAATACGCTATCTGAAATAGGAGCGACATAAATTGAACAAATGTGATAAAATTACGTTGAATTCTTATATTAACAATAATACAAAATGATCTAATCGGGTCTCTGATTGCACTGTCATAGAAGTTTACTAGTGCATTTTACTCGACATTTCATGCGCTTTAAGATGCCGCCTAGCCCAATACGCTATCTGAAATTGGAGCAGCGTAAATTGAATAAATGTGATAGAGTTACGTAGAATTCTTATATAAAACATAATATAAAATGATCTCATCGGGTCTCTGATTGCCCTATCAAAGAAGTTTAGTACTGCATTCTACTCGTCATGCCATGCGCTTTATGGTGCCGCTTAGCCCAATGCGCTATCTGAAATGGGAGCGACGTAAATTGAACAAATGTGATAGAATTTCGCTGAATTCTTATATTAACCATAATATAAGATGACCTAATCGGGTCTCTGGTTGCCCTATCCGAGAAGTTTAGTAGTGCATTTTACTCGACATTTCATGCGCTTTAAGGTGCCGCCTAGCCCAATACGCTATCTGAAATAGGGGCGACGTAAACTGAACAAATGTGATAGAATTATGCAGAATTCTTATATTAACCATAATATAAAACGATCTAATAGGGTCTCTGATTGCCCTGTCATAGAAGTTTAATAGTGCATTTTACTCGTCAGTCCATGCGCTTTAAGATGTCGCCTATCCCAATACGCTATCTGAAATAGGAGCGACGTAAATTGAACAAATTTGATAGAATTACGCTGCATCCTTATATTAATCAAAACATAAGATGACCTTATAGGGTCTCTGATTGCCCTATCCCAGAAGTTTAATAGTGCATTGTACTCGACATTTCATGCGCTTTAAGGTGCCGCTTAGCCCAATACGCTATCTGAAATAGGAGCGACGTAAATTGAACAAATGTGATAGAATTTCGCTGAATTCTTATATTAACCATAACATAGAATGATCTAATCGGGTCTCTGATTGCCCTATCATAGAAGTTCGATAGTGCATTTTGCTCGTCATTTCTTGCGCTTTAAGGTGCCGCCTAGCCCAATACGCTATCTGAAATAGGAGCGACATAAATTGAACAAATGTGATAGAATTACGCAGAATTCTTATATTAACCATAATATAGAATGATCTAATCGGCTCTCTGATTGCCCTATCATAGAAGTTTTATAGTGCATTTTACTCACCATTCCATGCGCTTTAAGGTGCCGCCTATCCCAATACGCTATCTGAAATAGGGGCGACATAAATTGAACAAATGTGATAAAATTACGTTGAATTCTTATATTAACAATAATATAAAATGATCTAATCGGGTCTCTGATTGCCCTGTCCGAGAAGTTTAGTAGTGCATTTTACTCGACATTTCCTGCGGTTTAAGTTGCCGCCTAGTCCAATACGCTATCTGAAATTGGAGCTACATAAATTGAACTAACGTGATAGAATTACGCAGTATTCTTATATTAACCATAATATAATACGATCTATTCGGGTCTCTGATTGCCCTATCATAGAAATACAATAGTGCATTTTACTCGTCATTTCTTGCGCTTTAAGGTTCCATCTAGGCCAATACGCTATCTGAAATAGGAGCCACATAAATTGAACAAATGTGATAGAATTATGCAGAATTCTTATATTAACCATAATATAGAATGATCTATTCGTGTCTCCGATTGCCCTATCATAGAAGTTTAATAGTGCATTTTACTCGTCATTTCATGCCGTTTAAGGTGCCGCTTAGCCCAATACGCTATCTGACATAGGAGCGACGTAAATTGAACAAATGTGATAGAGTTTCGCTGAATTCTTAAATTAACCATAATATAAAATGATCTAATCGGCTCTCTGTTGGCCTACCCTAGAATTTTAATAGTGCACTGTACTCGACATTTCATGCGCTTTATGATGCAACCTAGCCCAATCCGCTATCTGAAATTGGAGCTACGTGAATTGAACAAATGTGATGGAATTACGCACAATTCTTATATTAACCGTAATATAAAATGCTATAATCGGGTCTCTGATAGCCCTATCATAGAAGGTTAGTAGTGCATTTTACTCGTCATTCCATACGCCTTAAGATGCCGCCTATCCCAATACGCTATCTGAAATAAGAGCGACGTAAATTGAACAAATGTGATAGTTTCGCTGAATTCTTATATTAACCATAATATATAATGATCTAATCGGGTCTCTGATTGCCCTATCATAGAAGGTTAATAGTGCATTGTACTCGTCATTCTACGCGCTTTAAGATGCCGCCTCGCCCAATATACTGTCTGAAATAGGAGCGTCGTAAACTGAACAAATGTGATAGAATTACGCAGAATTCTTATATTAAACATAATATAATATGATCTAATCGGGTCTCTGATTGCCCTATCATAGATGGTTAGTAGTGCGTTTTACTCGTCATTTCGTGCGCTTTAAGGTGCCGCCTAGCCCAATACGCTATCTGAAATTGGAGCTACGTAAATTGAACAAACGTGATAAAATTACGCAGAATTCTTATATTAAACATAATATAAAATGTTCTAATCTGGTCTCTGTTTGCCCTACCCTACAACTTTAATAGTGCATTTTACTTGACATTTCATGCGCTTTAAGATGCCACGTAGCCCACTACGCTATCTGAAATAGGGGCGACGTAAATTGAACAAATGTGATAAAATTTCGCTGAATTCTTATATTAACCATAATATAAGATAACCTAATCGGGTGTCTGATTGCCATATCGGAGAAGTTTAGTAGTGCATTTTACTCGACATTTCATGCGCTTAAGATGCCACCCAGCCCAGTAACGCCATCTGAAATAGGAGCGACGTAAATTGAACAAGTGTGATACAAGTACGCAGAATTCTTATATTATACATAATATAAAATGATCTAATCGGGTCTCTATTCGACCTACCCTAGAAGTTTAATAGTGCATTTTACTCGGCACTTCATGCGCTTTGAGATGCCGCTTAGCCCAATACGCTATCTGGAAATAGGAGCGATGTAAATTGAACAAATGTGATAGAATTACGCAGAATTCTTATATTAACCATAATATAAAATGATCTAATCGGGTCTCTGTTTGCCCTAACCTAGAAGTTTAATGGTGCCCTTCACTCGTCATTTCATGCGCTTTGAGATGCCGCTTAGCCCAATACGCTATATGAAATATTAGCGACGTAAATTGAACAAATGTGATAGAATTACGGTGCATCCTTATATTAATCATAATTTAAGATGACCTAATCGGGTCTCTGTTTGCCCTACCCTAGAAGTTAATAGTGCATTTCACTCGACATATCATGCGCTTTAAGAAGCCACCTAGCCTAATACGCTATCTGAAATGGGGGCGACGTAAATTGATCAAATGAGATAAAATTACGCTGCATTCTTATATTAAAAATAATATAAAATGATCTAATCGGGTCTCTGCTTGCCCTATCATAGAAGTTTAATAGTACATTTAACTCGTCATTTCATGCGCTTTAAGGTGCCGCTTAACCCAACACGCTGTCTGAATAAGGAGCGACGTAAATTTAACAAATGTGATAGAATTACGCAGAATCTTATAATAACCATAACTTAAAATGATCTAATCGGGTCTCTGACTGCCCTATCATGGAAGTTTAAAATTGCATTTTACTCGTCATTCCATGCGCTTTAAGGTGCCGCTTAGCACAATGCGCTATCTGAAATAGGAGCGACGTAAATTGAACAAATGTGATAGAATTACGCAGAATTCTAATATTAACCATAATTTAAAATGACCTAATCGGATCTCTGATTGCCCTATCAGAGAAGTTTAGTAGTGCATTTTACTCGACATTTCATGCGCTTTAAGATGCCGCCTCGCCCAATACGCTATCTGAAATAGGAGCGACGTAAATTGAACAAATGTGATAGAATTACGTAGAATTCTTATATTAACCATAATTTAAAATGATCTAATCGGGTCTCTGATTGCCTATCATAGAAGTTTAATAGTGCATTTTACTGGCCATTTCATGCTCTTTAAGGTGCAGCCTAGCCCAATACGCTATCTGAAATTGGAGCTGCGTAAATTGAATAAATGTGATAGAGTTACGCAGAATTATTATATTAACCATAACATAAAATGATCTAATCCGGTCTCTGATTGCCCTATCAAAGAAGTTTAGCAGTGCATGATACTCGTTATTTCATGCGCTTTAAGGTGCCGGCTATCCCAATACGCTACCCGAAATAGGGGCGACGTAAATTGAACAAATGTGATAACATTAAGCTGAATTCTTATATTAACCATAATATAAATTGATCTAATCGGGTGTCTGATTGCCCAATCATAGAAGGTTAGTAGTGCATTTTACTCGGCATTTCGTGCGCTTTAAGATGCCACCTAGCCCAATACGCTAGCTGAAATAGGAGCGACGTAATTTGAACAAATGTGATAAAATTACGCTGAATTCTTATATTAACAATAATATAAAATGAACTAATCGGGTCTCTGATTGCCCTATCATTGAAGTTTAACAGTGCATTTTAATCGTCATTTCATGCGCTTTAAGATGCCACCTAGCCCAATACGCTATCTGAAATAGGGGCGACGTAAATTGAACAAATGTGATAAAATTTCGCTGAATTCTTATATTAACCATATATAAGATGACCTAATCGGGTCTCTGATTGCCCTATCCGAGAAGTTTAGTAGTGCATTTTATTCGACATTTCATGCGCTTGAAGATGCCGCCGAGTCCAATACGCTCTGAAATTGGAGCTACGTAAATTGAACAAACGTGATAGAATTACGCAGAATTCTTATATTAACCATAATATAATACGATCTATTCGGGTCTCCTGATTGCCCTATCATAGAAGTTTAATAGTGCATTTTACTCGTCATTCATGCGCTTTAAGGTGCCGCCTAGCCCAATACGCTATTTGAAATAGGAGCGAAGTAAATTGAACAAATGTGATAGAATTACGCTGAGTTCTTATATTAATCATAATATAAGATGACCTAATCGGGTCTCTGATTGCCCTATCCGAGAAGTTTAGCAGTGCATTTAACTCGACATTTCATGCGCTTGAAGATGCCGCCTAGTCCAATACGCTATCTAAAATTGGAGCTACGTAAATTGAACAAGCGTGATAGAATTTCGTTGAATACTTATATTAACCATAATATAAAATGATCAAATCGGGTCTCTGATTGCCCTAACATAGAAGTTTAATAGTGCATTTCACTCGACATTTCACGCGCTTTAAGATGCCACCTAGCCCAATACGCTATGTGGAATAGGGGCGGCGTAAATTGAACAAATGTGATAAAATTACGTTGAATTCTTATATTAACCATAATATAATACGATCTATTCGGGTCTCTGATTGCCCTATCATAGAAGTTTAATAGTGCATTTTACTCGTCATTTTCATGCGCTTTAAGGTGCCGCATAGCCCAATACGCTATCTGAAATCGGAGCTACGTAAATTGAACAAACGTGATAGAATTACGCAGAATTCTTATATTAACAATAATATAAAATGATCCAATCGGGTCCCTGATTGCCCTATCCTAGAAGTTTAATAGTGCATTTTGCTCGTCATTTCAATCGCTTTAGGTGTCGCCTAGCCCAATACGCTATCTGATATAGGAGCGACAGAAATTGAACAAGTGTGATGGCATTACGCAGAATTTTTATATTAACCATAAATATACTAGATCTATTCGGGTCTCTGATTGCCCTATCATATAAGTTTAATATCGCATTTTACTCGTCATTTCATGCGCTTTAAGATGCCACCTAGCCCAATCAGCTATCTGAAATTGGAGCTACGTAAATTGAACAGGCGTGATAGAATTATGCAGAATTCATATATTAACCATAATATAATACGATGTATTCGGTCTCTGATTGCCCTATCATAGATGTTTAAAAGTGCATTTTGCTTGTCATTTTCATGCGCTTAAGGAGCCGCCTAGTCCAATACGCTATCTGAAATAGGAGCGACGTAAATTGAACAAATGTGATAGAATTTCGCTGAATTCTTATATTAACCATAATATAGAATGATCTAATCGGGTCTCTGATTGCCGTCTCCGAGAAGGATAGTAGTGCATTTTATTCGCCACTTCATGTGCCTCAAGATGCCGCCCAGCTCAATACGATATCTGGTGTAGGAGCGACATGAATTGGACAAATGTGACAGAGTTACACTGAATTCTTATATTAACCATAATATAAAATGATCTATTCGGGTCTCTGATTGCCCCTATCCGAGAAGTTTAGTAGTTCATTTTATTCGACATTTCATGCGCTTGAAGATGCCGCCTAGTCCAATACGCTCTGAAATTGGAGCTACGTAAATTGAACAAACGTGATAGAATTACGCAGAATTCTTATATTAACCATAATATAATACGATCTATTCGGGTCTCTGATTGCCCTATTATAGAAGTTTAATAGTGCATTTTACTCGTCATTCCATGCGCTTTAAGGTGCCGCCTAGCCAATACGCTATTTGAAATAGGAGCGAAGTAAATTGAACAAATGTGATAGAATTACGCTGAGTTCTTATATTAATCATAATATAAGATGATCTAATCGGGTCTCTGATTGCCCTACACGGGAGTTTAATAGTGCATTTCACTCGACATTTCATGCGCTTTAAGATGCCACCTAGCCCAATACGCTATCTGAAATAGGGGCGACGTAAATTGAACAAATGTGATAAAATAACGTTGAATTCTTATATTAACAATAATATAAAATGATCTAATCGGGTCTCTGGTTGCCCTATCATTGAAGTTTAATAGTGCATTTTACTTGTCATTTCATGCGCTTTATGGCGCCGCTTAGCCTAATACGCTATCTGGAATAGGAGCGACGTATATTGAACAAATGTGATAGAATTTCGCTGAATTCTTATATTAAGCATAATATAAGATGACCTAATCGTTCTCTGAATGCCCTATCCGAGAAGATTAGTAGTGTATTTTACTCGACATGTCATGCGCTTGAAGATGCCGCCTGGCCCAATACGCTATCTGAAATAGGAGCGTCGTAAATTGAACAAATGTGATAGAATTTCGCTGAATACTTATATTAACCATAATATAAAATGATCTAATCGGGTCTCTGATTGCCCTAACATAGAAGTTTAATAGTGCATTTTACTCGTCATTTCATGCGCTTTAAGATGCCACCTAGCCCAATACGCTATCTGGAATAGGGGCGGCGTAAAATTGAACAAATGTGATAAAATTACGTTGAATTCTTATATTAACCATAATATATTACGATCTATTCGGGTCTCTGATTGCCCTATCATAGAAGTTTAATAGTACATTTTACTCGTCATTTCATGCGCTTTAAGGTGCCGCCAAGCCCAATACGCTATCTGAAATAGGAGCGACGTAAATTGAACAAACGTGATAGAATTACGCAGAACTCTTATATTAACAATAATATAAAATGATCCAATCGGGTCCCTGATGGCCCTATCACAGAAGGTTAATAGTGCATTTTACTCGTCACTCCACGCGCTTTAAGATGCCGCCTCGAGCAATATACTGTCTGAAATAGGAGCGTTGTAAATTCAACAAATGTGATAGAAGTACGCAGAATTCTTATATTAAACGTAATATAAACTAATCTAATCGGGTCTCTGATTGCCCTATCATAGAAGGTTAGTAGTGCATTTTACTCGACATTTCGTGCGCTTTAGGTGCGCCTAGCCCAATACGCCATGTGAAATTGGAGCTACGTGAA
Source organism: Macropis europaea (assembly GCA_916610135.2). Classification (NCBI taxonomy): domain Eukaryota; kingdom Metazoa; phylum Arthropoda; class Insecta; order Hymenoptera; family Melittidae; genus Macropis; species Macropis europaea. Next base: position 187,407 of record CAKAJE020000923.1, on the reverse strand, counting down.
TTGAACAAATGTGATGGAATTACGCACAATTCTTATATTAACCGTAATATAAAATGCTATAATCGGGTCTCTGATAGCCCTATCATAGAAGGTTAGTAGTGCATTTTACTCGTCATTCCATACGCCTTAAGATGCCGCCTATCCTAATACGCTATCTGAAATAAGAGCGACGTAAATTGAACAAATGTGATACAGTTTCGCTGAATTCTTATATTAACCATAATATATAATGATCTAATCGGGTCTCTGATTGCCCTATCATAGAAGGTTAATAGTGCATTGTACTCGTCATTCCACGCGCTTTAAGATGCCGCCTCGCCCAATATACTGTCTGAAATAGGAGCGTCGTAAACTGAACAAATGTGATAGAATTACGCAGAATTCTTATATTAAACATAATATAATATGATCTAATCGGGTCTCTGATTGCCCTATCATAGATGGTTAGTAGTGCGTTTTACTCGTCATTTCGTGCGCTTTAGGTGCCGCCTAGCCCAATACGCTATCTGAAATTGGAGCTACGTAAATTGAACAAACGTGATAAAATTACGCAGAATTCTTATATTAAACATAATATAAAATGTTCTAATCTGGTCTCTGTTTGCCCTACCCTACAACTTTAATAGTGCATTTTACTTGACATTTCATGCGCTTTAAGATGCCACGTAGCCCACTACGCTATCTGAAATAGGGGCGACGTAAATTGAACAAATGTGATAAAATTTCGCTGAATTCTTATATTAACCATAATATAAGATAACCTAATCGGGTGTCTGATTGCCATATCGGAGAAGTTTAGTAGTGCATTTTACTCGACATTTCATGCGCTTAAGATGCCACCCAGCCCAGTACGCCATCTGAAATAGGAGCGACGTAAATTGAACAAGTGTGATACAAGTACGCAGAATTCTTATATTATACATAATATAAAATGATCTAATCGGGTCTCTGTTTGCCCTAACCTAGAAGTTTAATGGTGCCCTTCACTCGTCATTTCATGCGCTTTATGGTACCGCTTAGCCCAATACGCTATATGAAATATTAGCGACGTAAATTGAACAAATGTGATAGAATTACGGTGCATCCTTATATTAATCATAATTTAAGATGACCTAATCGGGTCTCTGTTTGCCCTACCCTAGAAGTTTAATAGTGCATTTCACTCGACATATCATGCGCTTTAAGAAGCCACCTAGCCTAATACGCTATCTGAAATGGGGGCGACGTAAATTGATCAAATGAGATAAAATTACGCTGCATTCTTATATTAAAAATAATATAAAATGATCTAATCGGGTCTCTGCTTGCCCTATCATAGAAGTTTAATAGTACATTTTACTCGTCATTTCATGCGCTTTAAGGTGCCGCTTAACCCAACACGCTTTCTGAATAAGGAGCGACGTAAATTTAACAAATGTGATAGAATTACGCAGAATTCTTATAATAACCATAACTTAAAATGATCTAATCGGGTCTCTGACTGCCCTATCATGGAAGTTAAAATTGCATTTTTACTCGACATTCCATGCGCTTTAAGGTGCCGCTTAGCACAATGCGCTATCTGAAATAGGAGCGACGTAAATTGAACAAATGTGATAGAATTACGCAGAATTCTAATATTAACCATAATTTAAAATGACCTAATCGGATCTCTGATTGCCCTATCAGAGAAGTTTAGTAGTGCATTTTACTCGACATTTCATGCGCTTTAAGATGCCGCTAGGCCCAATACGCTATCTGAAATAGGAGCGACGTAAATTGAACAAATGTGATAGAATTACGTAGAATTCTTATATTAACCATAATTTAAAATGATCTAATCGGGTCTCTGATTGCCCTATCATAGAAGTTTAATAGTGCATTTTACTGGCCATTTCATGCTCTTTAAGGTGCAGCCTAGCCCAATACGCTATCTGAAATTGGAGCTGCGTAAATTGAATAAATGTGATAGAGTTACGCAGAATTATTATATTAACCATAACATAAAATGATCTAATCCGGTCTCTGATTGCCCTATCAAAGAAGTTTAGCAGTGCATGATACTCGTTATTTGATGCGCTTTAAGGTGCCGGCTATCCCAATACGCTACCCGAAATAGGGGCGACGTAAATTGAACAAATGTGATAACATTAAGCTGAATTCTTATATTAACCATAATATAAATTGATCTAATCGGGTGTCTGATTGCCCAATCATAGAAGGTTAGTAGTGCATCTTACTCGACATTTCATGCGGTTTAAGGTGCCGTTTAGTCCAATACGCTATCTTAAATAGGAGCGTCGTGAATTGAACAAATGTGATAGAATATCGCTGAATTCTTATATTAATCATAATATAAGATGACCTAATCGGGTCTCTTATTGCCCTATCCGAGAAGTTTAGTAGTGCGTTTTACTCTTCACTTCATGCGCTTTAAGGAGCCGCCCAGCCCAATACGCTATCCGAAATAGGAGCGACATAATTTGAACAAATGTGATAGAATTACGCAGAATTCTTATAGTAACCAAAACATAATACGATCTATTCGGGTCTCTGATTGCCCTATCATAGAAGTTTAATAGTGCGTTTTACTCGCCATTTCATGCGCTTTAAGATGCCACCTAGCCCAATACGCTATCTGAAATAGGGGCGACGTAAATTGAGCAAATGTGATAAAATTTCGCTGAATTCTTATATTAACCATAGTATAAGATTACCTAATCGGGTCTCTGATTGCCCTATCCGAGTAGTTTAGTAGTGCGTTTTACTCTTCATTTCAGGCGCTTTAAGATGCCACCAAGTCCAATACGCTATCTAAAATAGGGGCGACGTAAATTGAACAAATGTGATAGAATTTCGCTGAATTCTTATATTAATCATAATATAAGATGAACTAATCGGGTCTCTGATTGCCCTATCATAGAAGTTTAATAGAGCATTTTACTCGTCATTTCATGCGCTTTAAGGTGCCGCCCAGCCCAATACGCCATCTGAAATAGGAGCGACATAAATTGAACAAATGTGATAAAACTACGTTGAATTCTTATATTAACATTAATATAAGACGATCTAATCGGGACTCTCATTGCCCTATCCGGGAAGATTAGTAGTGCATTTTACTCGACATTTCATGCGCTTTAAGATGCCGCCTATCCCAATACGCTATCTGAAATTGGAGCTACGTAAATTGAACAAGCGTGATAGAATTACGCAGAATTCTTATTTTAACCATAACATAATACGATTTTTCCGGGTCTCTGATTGCCCTACCATAGAAGTTTAATAGTGCATTTTACTCGTCATTTCATGCGCTTTATGGTGCCTCCTAGCCCAATACGCTATCTGAAATAGGAGCGACATCAATTGCACAAATGTGATAAAACTACGTTGAATTCTTATATTAACATTAATATAAGACGATCTAATCGGGACTCTCTTTGCCCTATCCGGGAAGATTAGTAGTGCATTTTACTCGACATTTCATGCGCTTTAAGATGCCGCCTATCCCAATACGCTATCTGAAATTGGAGCTACGTAAATTGAACAAGCGTGATAGAATTACGCAGAATTCTTATGTTAACCATAATATAATACGATCTTTGAGTGTCTCTGATTGCCCTATCATAGAAGTTTAATAGTGCATTTTACTCGACATTTCATGCGCTTTAAGATGCCGCCCCGCCCAATACGCTATCTGAAATAGGAGCGACATAAGTTGAACGAATGTGATAGAATTTCGCTGAATTCTTATATTAACCATAATATAAGATGACCTAATCGGGTCTCTGATTGCCCTACCCTAGAAGTTTACCAGTGCATTTTACTTGACATTTCATGCGCTTTAAGATGCTGCCTAGCCCAATACGCTATCTGAAATAGGGGCGACGTAAATTGAACAAATGTGATAAAATTTCGCTGGATTCTTATATTAACCATAATATAAGATGACCTAATCGGGTCTCTGATTGCCCTATCATAGAAGTTTAATAGTGCATTTTACTCGACATTCCATGAGCTTTAAGATGCCGCCTCGCCAAATACGCTATCTGAAATAGGAGCGTCGTAAATTGAACAAATGTGATAGAATCACGCAGAATACTTATCTTAACCATAATTTAAAATGATCTAATCGGGTCTCTGATTGCAATATCATAGAAGTTTAATAGTGCATTTTACTCGTCATTTCATGCGCTTTAAGGTGCTGTCTATCCCAATACGCTATCTGAAGATGGAGCGACGTAAGTTGAACAAGTGTGATAGATTTACGCTGCATCCATATATTAATCATAATATAAGATGACCTAATCGGGTGTCTGATTGCCCTATCCGAGAAGTTTAGTAGTGCATTTCACTCGACATTTCATGCGCTTTACGATGCCGCCTGCCCAATACGCTACCTGAAATTGGAGCGACGTAAATTGATGGAACCTGATAGAATTACGCAGAATTCTTATATTAACCATAATATAAAATGATCTAATCGGGTCTCTGATTGCCCTATCATAGAAGTTTAGTAGTGCATTTTACTTGACATTTCATGCGCTATAAGATGCCACTTAGCCCAATACGCTATCTGAAGTAGGAGCAACGTAAATTGATCAAATGTTATAGAATTACGCAGAATTCAAATATTAAGCATAATATAAAATGTTCTAATGTGGTCTCTGATTACCCTATCATTGAACTTTAGTAGTGCATTTGAATCGGCATTTCATGCCCTTTAATATTCTGCTTAGCCCAATACGCTATCTGAATTAGGAGCGACGTACATTGAACGAATGAGATAGAATTTCGCTGAATTCTTATATTAACCATAATATACGATCATCTAATTGGGTCTCTGATGGCCGTATCCGAGTAGGTTAGTACTGCATTTTACTCGACATTTCATGCGCTTTAAGGTTCCGCCTATCTCAATACGATATCTGGTGTAGGAGCGACGTAAATTGAACAAATGTGATAGAATTTCGCTGAATTCTTAAATGAACCATAATATAAAATGATCTAATCGGGTCTCTGTTTGCTCTACCCTAGAAGTTTAATAGCGCATTTTGCTCGACATTTGATGCGCTTTAGGATGCCACCTAGCCCAATACGCTATCTGAAATAGGAGCGACATAAATTGAATAAATGTGATAGAAGTACGCAGAATTCTTATATTAACCATAATATGTTACGATCTACTCGGTTCTCTGATTGCCCTATCATAGAAGTTTAATAGTGCATTTTACTCGTCATTTCATGCGCTTTAAGGTGCCGTCTAGCCCAATACGCTATCTGAAATAGGAGCGATATAAATTGAACAAATGTGATAAAATTACGTAAAATACTTATATTAACAATAATACAAAATGATCTAATCGGGTCTCTGATTGCCCTATCATAGAAGTTTAATAGTGCATTTTACTCGACATTTCAAACGCTTTAAGATGCCACCTAGCCCAATAAGCTATCTGAAATAGGGGCGACGTACATTGAACAAATGTGATAGAATTTCGCTGAATTCTTATATTAACCATAATATAGAATGATCTAATCGGGTCTCTGATTGCCGTCTACGAGAAGGATAGTAGTGCATTTTATTCGCCACTTCATGTGCCTTAAGATGCCGCCTAGCTCAATACGATATCTGGTGTAGGAGCGACATGAATTGGACAAATGTGATAGAGTTACGATGAATTCTTAAATTAACAATAATATAAGATGATTTAATCGGCTCTCCGTTTGCCCTACCCTAGATGTTTAATAGTGATTTTTACTCGACATTTCATGCGCTTTAAGATGCCACCTTGCTCAATACGATATCTGAAATGGGAGCTACGTAAATTCAACAAATGTGATTGAATTACAATAAATTCTAAAATTAACCATAATATAAAATGATCTAATCGGCTCCCTGTTTGCCCTACCCTAGAAGTTTAATAGTGCATTTTACTCGTCATTTCATGCGCTTTAAGGAGCCGCCTAGCCCAATACGCTATCTGAAATAGGAGCGACATAAATTGAACAAATGTGATAGAATTACGCAGAATTCTTATATTAACCATAATATAATACGATCTATTCTGGCTTCTGATTGCCCTATCATAGAAGTTTGATAGTGCATTTTACTCGTCATTTCATGCGCTTTAAGGTGCCGTCTAGCCCAATACGCTATCTGAAATAGGAGCGATATAAATTGAACAAATGTGGTATAATTACGTTAAATACTTATATTAACAATAATACAAAATGATCTAATCGGGTCTCTGATTGCCCTATCATAGAAGTTTAATAGTGCATTTTACTCGACATTTCAAGCGCTTTAAGATGCCACGTAGCCCAATAAGCTGTCTGAAATAGGGGCGACGTAAATTGAACAAATGTGATAGAATTACACAGAATTCTTATATTAACCATAATATAATACGATCAATTCGGGTCTCTGATTGCCCTATCGTAGAAGTTTAATAGTGCATTTTACTCGACATTTCATGCGCTTTAAGATGCCACCTAGTCCAAAACGCTATCTGAGATTGGAGCTACGTAAATTGAACAGACGTGATAGAATAACGCAGAATTCATATATTAACCATAATATGATACGATGTATTCGGGTCTCTGATTGCCCTATCATAAAAGTTTAAAAGTGCATTTTACTCGTCATTTCATGCGCTTTAAGATGCCGAATCGCCCAATACGCTATCTAAATAGGAGCGACGTAAATTGAACAAATGTGATAGAATCTCGCTGAATTCTCATATTTACCATAATATAAAATGATCTAATAGGGTCTCTGATTGCCCTATCATAGAAGTTTAGTAGTGCATTTTACTCGCCATTTCATGCGCTTTAAGGTGCCGCCCAGCCCAATGCGCTATCTGAAATTGGAGCTACGTAAATTGAACAAACGTGTTAGAAGTACGCAGAATTCTTATATTAACCATAATCTAAAATGATCTAATCGGGTCTCTGATTGCCCTATCCTAGAAGTTTAATAGTGCATTTTGGTCGGCATTTCATGCGCTTTAAGGTGCCGCTTATCCCGATACGCTATCTGAAGTTGCAGCGACGTAAATTGAACAAATGTGATAGAATTACGCAGAATTCTTATATTAATCATAATATAAGATGATCTAATCGGGTCTCTGATTGCCCTATCCTAGAAGTTTAATAGTGCATTTTACTCGTCATTTCATGCGCTTTAAGGAGCCGCCTAACCCAATACGCTATCTGAAATAGGAGCGACATAAATTGAACAAATGTGATAGAATTACGCAGAATTCTTATATTAACCATAATATAATACGATCTATTCTGGCTTCTGATTGCCCTATCATAGAAGTTTGATAGTGCATTTTACTCGTCATTTCATGCGCTTTAAGGTGCCGTCTAGCCCAATACGCTATCTGAAATAGGAGCGATATAAATTGAACAAATGTGGTATAATTACGTTAAATACTTATATTAACAATAATACAAAATGATCTAATCGGGTCTCTGATTGCCCTATCATAGAAGTTTAATAGTGCATTTTACTCGACATTTCAAGCGCTTTAAGATGCCACGTAGCCCAATAAGCTATCTGAAATAGGGGCGACGTAAATTGAACAAATGTGATAGAATTACACAGAATTCTTATATTAACCATAATATAATACGATCAATTCGGGTCTCTGATTGCCCTATCGTAGAAGTTTAATAGTGCATTTTACTCGACATTTCATGCGCTTTAAGATGCCACCTAGTCCAAAACGCTATCTGAAATTGGAGCTACGTAAATTGAACAGACGTGATAGAATAACGCAGAATTCATATATTAACCATAATATGATACGATGTATTCGGGTCTCTGATTGCCCTATCATAAAAGTTTAAAAGTGCATTTTACTCGTCATTTCATGCGCTTTAAGATGCCGAATCGCCCAATACGCTATCTAAATAGGAGCGACGTAAATTGAACAAATGTGATAGAATTTTGCTGAATTCTTATATTAACCATAATATAAAATGATCTAATCGGGTGTCTGTTTGCCCTACCCTAGAAGTTTAATAGTGCATTTTACTCGACATTTCATGCGCTTTAAGATGCCACCTAGTCCAAAACGCTATCTGAAATTGGAGCTACGTAAATTGAACAGACGTGGTAGAATTATGCAGAATTCATATATTAACCATAATATAATACGATGTATTCGGGTCTCTGATTGCCCTATCATAGAAGTTTAAAAGTGCATTTTGCTCGTCATTTCATGCGCCTTAAGGAGCCGCCTAGCCCAATACGCTATCTGAAATAGGAGCGACATAAATTGAACAAATGTGATAGAATTACGCAGAATTCTTATATTAACCATAATATAATACGATCTATTCTGGTTTCTGATTGCCCTATCATAGAAGTTTAATAGTGCATTTTAGTCATCATTTCATGCGCTTTAAGGTGCCGCCTAGCCCAATACGCTATCTGAAATAAATGCGAAGTAAATTGAACAAATGTGATAGAAATTTGCTGAATTCTTATATTAACCATAATATAATACGATGTATTCGGGTCTCTGATTGCCCTATCATAGAAGTTTAATAGTGCATTTTACTCGTCCTTTCATGTGCTTTAAGGTGCCGCCTAGCCCAATACGCTATCTGAAATAGGAGCGACGTAAATTGAACAAATGTGATAGAATTTTGCTGAATTCTTATATTGACCATAATATAATATGATCTATTCGGGTCTCTGATTGCCCTATCATGGAAGTTTAATAGTGCATTTCACTCGTCATTTCATGCGCTTTAAGGTGCCGCCTAGCCCAGTATGCTATCTGAAATAGGGGCGACGTAAATTGAACAAATGTGATAAAATTACGCTGAATTCTTATATTAACCATAATATAATACGATCTATTCGGGTCTCTGATTGCCCTATCATAGAAATTTAATAGTGGATTTTACTCGTCACATCATGCGCTTTAAGGTACCGCCTAGCCCAATACGCTATCTGAAATAGGAGCGACATAAATTGAACAAATGTGATAAAATTACGTTGAATTCTTATATTAACAATAATACAAAATGATCTAATCGGGTCGCTGATTGCACTGTCATAGAAGTTTACTAGTGCATTTTACTCGACATTTCATGCGCTTTAAGATGCCGCCTAGCCCAATACGCTATCTGAAATTGGAGCAGCGTAAATTGAATAAATTTGATAGAGTTACGTAGAATTCTTATATAAAACATAATATAAAATGATCTCATCGGGCCTCTGATTGCCCTATCAAAGAAGTTTAGTACTGCATTCTACTCGTCATGCCATGCGCTTTATGGTGCCGCTTAGCCCAATGCGCTATCTGAAATGGGAGCGACGTAAATTGAACAAATGTGATAGAATTTCGCTGAATTCTTATATTAACCATAATATAAGATGACCTAATCGGGTCTCTGGTTGCCCTATCCGAGAAGTTTAGTAGTGCATTTTACTCGACATTTCATGCGCTTTAAGGTGCCGCCTAGCCCAATACGCTATCTGAAATAGGGGCGACGTAAACTGAACAAATGTGATAGAATTATGCAGAATTCTTATATTAACCATAATATAAAACGATCTAATAGGGTCTCTGATTGCCCTGTCATAGAAGTTTAATAGTGCATTTTACTCGTCAGTCCATGCGCTTTAAGATGTCGCCTATCCCAATACGCTATCTGATATAGGAGCGACGTAAATTGAACAAATTTGATAGAATTACGCTGCATCCTTATATTAATCAAAACATAAGATGACCTTATAGGGTCTCTGATTGCCCTATCCCAGAAGTTTAATAGTGCATTGTACTCGACATTTCATGCGCTTTAAGGTGCCGCTTAGCCCAATACGCTATCTGAAATAGGAGCGACGTAAATTGAACAAATGTGATAGAATTTCGCTGAATTCTTATATTAACCATAACATAGAATGATCTAATCGGGTCTCTGATTGCCCTATCATAGAAGTTCGATAGTGCATTTTGCTCGTCATTTCTTGCGCTTTAAGGTGCCGCCTAGCCCAATACGCTATCTGAAATAGGAGCGACATAAATTGAACAAATGTGATAGAATTACGCAGAATTCTTATATTAACCATAATATAGAATGATCTAATCGGCTCTCTGATTGCCCTATCATAGAAGTTTTATAGTGCATTTTACTCACCATTCCATGCGCTTTAAGGTGCCGCCTATCCCAATACGCTATCTGAAATAGGGGCGACATAAATTGAACAAATGTGATAAAATTACGTTGAATTCTTATATTAACAATAATATAAAATGATCTAATCGGGTCTCTGATTGCCCTGTCCGAGAAGTTTAGTAGTGCATTTTACTCGACATTTCCTGCGGTTTAAGTTGCCGCCTAGTCCAATACGCTATCTGAAATTGGAGCTACATAAATTGAACTAACGTGATAGAATTACGCAGTATTCTTATATTAACCATAATATAATACGATCTATTCGGGTCTCTGATTGCCCTATCATAGAAATACAATAGTGCATTTTACTCGTCATTTCTTGCGCTTTAAGGTTCCATCTAGGCCAATACGCTATCTGAAATAGGAGCCACATAAATTGAACAAATGTGATAGAATTATGCAGAATTCTTATATTAACCATAATATAGAATGATCTATTCGTGTCTCCGATTGCCCTATCATAGAAGTTTAATAGTGCATTTTACTCGTCATTTCATGCCGTTTAAGGTGCCGCTTAGCCCAATACGCTATCTGACATAGGAGCGACGTAAATTGAACAAATGTGATAGAGTTTCGCTGAATTCTTAAATTAACCATAATATAAAATGATCTAATCGGCTCTCTGTTGGCCTACCCTAGAATTTTAATAGTGCACTGTACTCGACATTTCATGCGCTTTATGATGCAACCTAGCCCAATCCGCTATCTGAAATTGGAGCTACGTGAATTGAACAAATGTGATGGAATTACGCACAATTCTTATATTAACCGTAATATAAAATGCTATAATCGGGTCTCTGATAGCCCTATCATAGAAGGTTAGTAGTGCATTTTACTCGTCATTCCATACGCCTTAAGATGCCGCCTATCCCAATACGCTATCTGAAATAAGAGCGACGTAAATTGAACAAATGTGATAGTTTCGCTGAATTCTTATATTAACCATAATATATAATGATCTAATCGGGTCTCTGATTGCCCTATCATAGAAGGTTAATAGTGCATTGTACTCGCCATTCTACGCGCTTTAAGATGCCGCCTCGCCCAATATACTGTCTGAAATAGGAGCGTCGTAAACTGAACAAATGTGATAGAATTACGCAGAATTCTTATATTAAACATAATATAATATGATCTAATCGGGTCTCTGATTGCCCTATCATAGATGGTTAGTAGTGCGTTTTACTCGTCATTTCGTGCGCTTTAAGGTGCCGCCTAGCCCAATACGCTATCTGAAATTGGAGCTACGTAAATTGAACAAACGTGATAAAATTACGCAGAATTCTTATATTAAACATAATATAAAATGTTCTAATCTGGTCTCTGTTTGCCCTACCCTACAACTTTAATAGTGCATTTTACTTGACATTTCATGCGCTTTAAGATGCCACGTAGCCCACTACGCTATCTGAAATAGGGGCGACGTAAATTGAACAAATGTGATAAAATTTCGCTGAATTCTTATATTAACCATAATATAAGATAACCTAATCGGGTGTCTGATTGCCATATCGGAGAAGTTTAGTAGTGCATTTTACTCGACATTTCATGCGCTTAAGATGCCACCCAGCCCAGTACGCCATCTGAAATAGGAGCGACGTAAATTGAACAAGTGTGATACAAGTACGCAGAATTCTTATATTATACATAATATAAAATGATCTAATCGGGTCTCTATTCGACCTACCCTAGAAGTTTAATAGTGCATTTTACTCGGCACTTCATGCGCTTTGAGATGCCGCTTAGCCCAATACGCTATCTGAAATAGGAGCGATGTAAATTGAACAAATGTGATAGAATTACGCAGAATTCTTATATTAACCATAATATAAAATGATCTAATCGGGTCTCTGTTAGCCCTAACCTAGAAGTTTAATGGTGCCCTTCACTCGTCATTTCATGCGCTTTATGGTACCGCTTAGCCCAATACGCTATATGAAATATTAGCGACGTAAATTGAACAAATGTGATAGAATTACGGTGCATCCTTATATTAATCATAATTTAAGATGACCTAATCGGGTCTCTGTTTGCCCTACCCTAGAAGTTTAATAGTGCATTTCACTCGACATATCATGCGCTTTAAGAAGCCACCTAGCCTAATACGCTATCTGAAATGGGGGCGACGTAAATTGATCAAATGAGATAAAATTACGCTGCATTCTTATATTAAAAATAATATAAAATGATCTAATCGGGTCTCTGCTTGCCCTATCATAGAAGTTTAATAGTACATTTAACTCGTCATTTCATGCGCTTTAAGGTGCCGCTTAACCCAACACGCTGTCTGAATAAGGAGCGACGTAAATTTAACAAATGTGATAGAATTACGCAGAATTCTTATAATAACCATAACTTAAAATGATCTAATCGGGTCTCTGACTGCCCTATCATGGAAGTTTAAAATTGCATTTTACTCGTCATTCCATGCGCTTTAAGGTGCCGCTTAGCACAATGCGCTATCTAAAATAGGAGCGACGTAAATTGAACAAATGTGATAGAATTACGCAGAATTCTAATATTACCCATAATTTAAAATGACCTAATCGGATCTCTGATTGCCCTATCATAGAAGTTTAATAGTGCATTTTACTGGCCATTTCATGCTCTTTAAGGTGCAGCCTAGCCCAATACGCTATCTGAAATTGGAGCTGCGTAAATTGAATAAATGTGATAGAGTTACGCAGAATTATTATATTAACCATAACATAAAATGATCTAATCCGGTCTCTGATTGCCCTATCAAAGAAGTTTAGCAGTGCATGATACTCGTTATTTGATGCGCTTTAAGGTGCCGGCTATCCCAATACGCTACCCGAAATAGGGGCGACGTAAATTGAACAAATGTGATAACATTAAGCTGAATTCTTATATTAACCATAATATAAATTGATCTAATCGGGTGTCTGATTGCCCAATCATAGAAGGTTAGTAGTGCATTTTACTCGGCATTTCGTGCGCTTTAAGATGCCACCTAGCCCAATACGCTAGCTGAAATAGGAGCGACGTAATTTGAACAAATGTGATAAAATTACGCTGAATTCTTATATTAACAATAATATAAAATGAACTAATCGGGTCTCTGATTGCCCTATCATTGAAGTTTAACAGTGCATTTTAATCGTCATTTCATGCGCTTTAGGATGCCACCTAGCCCAATACGCTATCTGAAATAGGGGCGACGTAAATTGCACAAATGTGATAAAATTTCGCTGAATTCTTATATTAACCATAATATAAGATGACCTAATCGGGTCTCTGATTGCCCTATCCGAGAAGTTTAGTAGTGCATTTTATTCGACATTTCATGCGCTTGAAGATGCCGCCGAGTCCAATGCGCTCTGAAATTGGAGCTACGTAAATTGAACAAACGTGATAGAATTACGCAGAATTCTTATATTAACCATAATATAATACGATCTATTCGGGTCTCTGATTGCCCTATCATAGAAGTTTAATAGTGCATTTTAATCGTCATTCCATGCGCTTTAAGGTGCCGCCTAGCCCAATACGCTATTTGAAATAGGAGCGAAGTAAATTGAACAAATGTGATAGAATTACGCTGAGTTCTTATATTAATCATAATATAAGATGACCTAATCGGGTCTCTGATTGCCCTATCCGAGAAGTTTAGCAGTGCATTTAACTCGACATTTCATGCGCTTGAAGATGCCGCCTAGTCCAATACGCTATCTAAAATTGGAGCTACGTAAATTGAACAAGCGTGATAGAATTTCGTTGAATACTTATATTAACCATAATATAAAATGATCAAATCGGGTCTCTGATTGCCCTAACATAGAAGTTTAATAGTGCATTTCACTCGACATTTCACGCGCTTTAAGATGCCACCTAGCCCAATACGCTATGTGGAATAGGGGCGGCGTAAATTGAACAAATGTGATAAAATTACGTTGAATTCTTATATTAACCATAATATAATACGATCTATTCGGGTCACTGATTGCCCTATCATAGAAGTTTAATAGTGCATTTTACTCGTCATTTCATGCGCTTTAAGGTGCCGCATAGCCCAATACGCTATCTGAAATCGGAGCTACGTAAATTGAACAAACGTGATAGAATTACGCAGAATTCTTATATTAACAATAATATAAAATGATCCAATCGGGTCCCTGATTGCCCTATCCTAGAAGTTTAATAGTGCATTTTGCTCGTCATTTCAATCGCTTTAAGGTGTCGCCTAGCCCAATACGCTATCTGATATAGAAGCGACAGAAATTGAACAAGTGTGATGGCATTACGCAGAATTTTTATATTAACCATAATATAATACGATCTATTCGGGTCTCTGATTGCCCTATCATATAAGTTTAATATCGCATTTTACTCGTCATTTCATGCGCTTTAAGATGCCACCTAGCCCAATCAGCTATCTGAAATTGGAGCTACGTAAATTGAACAGGCGTGATAGAATTATGCAGAATTCATATATTAACCATAATATAATACGATGTATTCGGGTCTCTGATTGCCCTATCATAGATGTTTAAAAGTGCATTTTGCTTGTCATTTCATGCGCTTTAAGGAGCCGCCTATCCCAATACGCTATCTGAAATAGGAGCGACGTAAATTGAACAAATGTGATAGAATTTCGCTGAATTCTTATATTAACCATAATATAGAATGATCTAATCGGGTCTCTGATTGCCGTCTCCGAGAAGGATAGTAGTGCATTTTATTCGCCACTTCATGTGCCTTAAGATGCCGCCTAGCTCAATACGATATCTGGTGTAGGAGCGACATGAATTGGACAAATGTGATAGAGTTACGATGAATTCTTATATTAACCATAATATAAGATGACCTAATCGGGTCTCTGATTGCCCTATCCGAGAAGTTTAGTAGTTCATTTTATTCGACATTTCATGCGCTTGAAGATGCCGCCTAGTCCAATACGCTCTGAAATTGGAGCTACGTAAATTGAACAAACGTGATAGAATTACGCAGAATTCTTATATTAACTGTAGCGGCCTGCTGTGCGTGCAAATTAAAACATTTGACGTGCAGAAGGTTGAACCGTTTTATGATACGCGCGCCTGCGAAGCTATTTTTGAGAAAGCCGTTTTTAACTATGTTTATTACTTAAGACGGTAACAATGACGTTCTGATTCGAACTTTCGTAGACGGCCTCAATAGCATATGCGGGTGTCATAAAACCGACCTTTCCGAAGGGCCCACGACGCGGGGCTAGGTGGCCTTGTAACCGACCGCGTCACGAGTTCCGGGCCTGGAGGAAATTCCGCTGCGTTGCCCAATTTCTGCCAAGACGTTCTCCCCCACCAAATCGCAGCCGTCTTCCGAAAAAGCGCGCCAAGGGCGCAAGGAATAGATGGCGCGATTTGGGTAATTAGAAAAGCTTGATTGGCTAACACCAACGCGCAGGGTTAGCCAATTAGAGAAAAGCGTTTCTCGCGGAGCTTTTCTGGAACTTCGAAAAGCTCCGTGAGGACATTCTCCATCGACATTCCGTCAGAGTCGCATATTACATTATCTCGTGGTAAATAACACTCTCTAAATATTGAATACTGTGTGGGATTATTTATCATCTAAACCCTACACGCTCATTACTTCATTGGTGACCCCGACGTGATCACAAGTTCAATTTATTTAAGTGTCGAAGTTCATAGTTTTCGAAAAACAAGAAAGTAAATATGGCAACACGTAAGGCCACAACTTTAGCCGCGAACAACAGCGCTCTTGCTACCGCTGATAGTGCCGCGACGCCCGAAACGTTCCGCGTCGGTATCCGCGTCCCGCCGTTTTGGCCCAGTCAACCAGCTGTCTGGTTTAATCAGATAGAGGCGCAATTTATATTGAATAGAGTTACATTGGACGACACGAAGTTTTATTTCATAATGTCGCAACTGGAGTCGAAGTACGCGGAAGAAGTCCAGGATATTTTTGCGAATCCTCCAGCAGCGGAGAAATACGAAACGTTGAAGAGGGAGCTAATCCAGCGACTATCAGTGTCGCAGAGCCAGCGGATCCGGCAACTTCTAGAGAAGGAAGAGATTGGTGACCGAACCCCGTCGCAGTTTTTACGGCATATGCGGAGCCTAGCAGGTACGACTGTATCGGATGATTTCCTGCGGACGCTATGGTCCAGTCGACTACCTGAGATGACTCGCGCTATCGTCACCGCGCAGGCAGATCTTCCGCTAATCAAGGTAGCTGAAATCGCGGATCAAATTCATGATAATACCGTGCGAACGCAGGTCGCGAGTGTAGCTTCGGACAGTACCACGGACTTATTATTAAAGCGTCTGGAGAGTATGGAAAATCGGATAGAGGAATTGTCCAGGTCGCGCGCGCAATATCGGTCCGGTAGCAGCTTCCGTCGCAGATCGCGTTCGGGGAGTGCGAAGCGTGGAAGATCGCCGGCCAAAAAGAAACTGTGCTGGTACCATCGCAAATTCGGGAAGGAGTCGACAAGGTGCCGCTCACCGTGCAGTTTCGGGTCGGGAAACGATCAGATACGCCACTGAACGCGGCTATCAGTGACGGTCCCAAAACTAGCCGCCTCTTCGTCACCGACCGAGAATCAAAAGAGGAATTCTTGGTCGACACGGGCTCGGACCTTTGCGTGTATCCTCGCACGTACGTAAAAGGCCGAGTCGAGAAGACGTCGTACGAGATGTTCGCGGCTAACGGCTCCACCATCAGCACGTACGGAGTGAGAACCCTCAACCTCGACCTGGGACTTCGCCGAGCTTTCTTATGGAAGTTCATCATCGCCGATGTATCAAGACCGATCATCGGAGCGGACTTCCTGAGCCACTACGGGCTGTTGGTGGACCTGCGAAACCGACGACTCATGGACCAAACCACGTCGCTGTTTTCCGCCGGAAGGGTACGAGCAGACAGCACCGAGTCGGTGAAAACCATCATCGTTAATTCGCCGTACCATCAGCTACTGGCAGAGTTTCCGGACGTCGTACGACCGACAGCGATTCACACTAGTGAGGTAAAACATGATGTCAAACATTATATAAATACCACATCCGGGCCACCGACATTTTGCAAACCGCGCAGATTGTCTCCGGAAATGTTCAAGATCGCGAAGACAGAATTTGAGAGTCTTCTTAATCAAGGCCACATACGACCTTCTAAGAGCCAGTGGGCTTCAGCCCTACATATGGTTCCTAAGAAGGACAACGGATGGCGGCCTTGTGGAGATTATAGAGCTTTAAATTCGCGTACGGTACCGGATCGGTATCCGATTCCTCATATAGAGGATTTTTCAAGAATGTTGTCCGGAAAAACGGTATTCTCGACGGTAGATCTGGTTAGAGCGTATCACCAGATACCGGTTCATCCGAGCGACATCCCGAAAACCGCGGTTACGACGCCTTTCGGCTTATATGAGTATACAGTTATGCCATTCGGTTTGAGAAACGCTGCACAAACCTTTCAAAGATTTATAGACACCGTCTTGAGGGGCCTTGATTTTTGTTATGCCTACCTCGACGATATTTTAGTCGCTTCCAGAAGTGAGACAGAACATAGGGAGCATATTAGGCAGCTTTTCTCAAGATTGAACCAGTATGGCATCATTGTAAACTCAAACAAATGTATTTTTGCAGCGTCTGAAGTAAAGTTCCTCGGGTATACCGTAAATGGTACAGGCACGAAACCGTTGTCGGAAAAAGTTAAAGCGATCATCGATTTCCCTAAACCGCGCACGATTAGACACCTTCGTAGGTTCCTGGGTATGATAAATTTTTATCGTAGATTCATACCCAGCGCCGCGGAACTACAAACCCCACTTAACAATCTGTTAAGGGGTAGGAAATTAAAGAGTGATACCCCGGTTCAATGGTTACCAGAGGCAGAGACCGCGCTGCAAAGTTTAAAGAACGCGCTGGCAGATGCCGCGTTGTTAGCGCATCCATCTAATCACTCGCAACTCGCGATTATGGTGGATGCATCGGATTTCGCGTTAGGTGCGACATTGCAACAGCGACAAGGAAATTCGTGGCAGCCTTTGGCTTTCCACACGAAATCCTTGTCGCCAGCACAACGTAAGTACAGCGCATACGACCGGGAATTGTTAGCGGTGTATTCGGCGGTGAAAAGATTCCGACATGCGGTGGAAGGTCGTACGTTTACGGTATACACCGACCATAAACCCATAATGTTCGCGTTCAGGCAAAAGCCAGAAAAATGCACGCCCAGACAATTCAGGTACCTGGATTTCATCGGGCAATTTACTTCAGATATCCGTCATATTAGTGGGAAAGACAATGAGGTAGCAGATGCGTTGTCGAGAGTAGAGTCCGTGACCGCGTCGATAAATTACGACGATTTAGCTGAGTCACAAAAATCGGACGAGGAGCTAAAGAAGCTTTTAACGACATCTGGTACCTCGTTGCAATTAAAACAAGTAAAATTTGCAAATAGCGACGCGTGTGTTTATTGCGACATAAGTACGCGTAACGTCAGGCCATTCGTGACAAAATCCTTCCGACGACAGGCATTTTTATCCGCTCACGGGCTTTCACACCCAGGAGTTAAAGCCACAGTAAAACTAGTTAAAGCGAGATTCGTGTGGCCGTCGATAGAAAAGGATTGTCGCGAATGGTCTCGCAATTGCCTCGAGTGTCAACGCGCAAAAATTACTAGACACGTAACGAGTCCTGTTGGTAGTTTTGCGTTACCGTCTACTAGGTTCGAGCACGTGCATATCGACCTAGTAGGCCCGCTACCGGCGTCGCGCAATTTTAAGTATTGTCTAACGTGCGTAGACCGCTTCACGCGTTGGCCCGAGGTCTTTCCGATCGAGAATATCGAGGCGGAAACGGTCGCGAGAGCGTTCGTCACCGGTTGGGTCGCGCGATTCGGTACGCCTGTGCGTATAACTACGGACCAAGGCAGGCAGTTTGAATCGAAATTGTTCCAGCGCCTTAACGCGTTCTTAGGTACGACACGCCTGAGAACTACTGCGTATCATCCGGCAGCGAACGGTCTGGTCGAGCGATTCCACAGGCAGCTAAAGGCGGCAATAAAGTGTCATGATAGCGAACACTGGACCGACGCGTTGCCGATAGTTCTGCTAGGCATTCGAGCGGCCTATCGATCGGACCTAAGAGCGTCGGCCGCTGAACTGGTATACGGCGAAAATCTTCGCCTACCGGCCGAATTTTTTTCAGATACAACGGAAAATAACACGGAACCGGTAGAGTTGGTCAAACAACTACGCGCGCATTTTCGGAAACTACGCCCAGTCTCGGGGTCACAACATGGAACGAGAAAAACATTTGTTTTTAAAGATTTAGCGACAGTATCGCACGTCTTTGTTCGCGTTGACTCGGTAAAAGGTCCTTTACAGAATCCGTACGAGGGACCGTTCCCTGTTATTTCCCGTTCGAAAAAAACATACGTTATCCGGTTGCGAGGCAGAGAGACTACCGTATCAATCGACAGACTCAAACCGGCATATTTATTCGAAAGCGATGACGAATTCATTAATAGGAAGGATCAAACGTCCTTACGCGCTGCGCAAGATAACGCAGCAGACGAGCAACCAACCTGCACGCAGGAACCGGTACATACGCGCTCAGGTAGACGCGTAAGGTTTCCAGATCGCCTGCAGGTCGGTCACAACTAGATTTAAGTAGACCTGTGATTGTACATAGTTAAGTTAGTATACAGGAAATAGTTGTACTTTTGTAAATAGTCCTTACATTTAGAGTAAGTGTAAGTTAGTTATTAATTAGCGATAGAGAACCCTTAGGATAACGTTTGCACTGGCAAGGGGGTGATGTAGCGGCCTGCTGTGCGTGCAAATTAAAACATTTGACGTGCAGAAGGTTGAACCGTTTTATGATACGCGCGCCTGCGAAGCTATTTTTGAGAAAGCCGTTTTTAACTATGTTTATTACTTAAGACGGTAACAATGACGTTCTGATTCGAACTTTCGTAGACGGCCTCAATAGCATATGCGGGTGTCATAAAACCGACCTTTCCGAAGGGCCCACGACGCGGGGCTAGGTGGCCTTGTAACCGACCGCGTCACGAGTTCCGGGCCTGGAGGAAATTCCGCTGCGTTGCCAAATTTCTGCCAAGACGTTCTCCCCCACCAAATCGCAGCCGTCTTCCGAAAAAGCGCGCCAAGGGCGCAAGGAATAGATGGCGCGATTTGGGTAATTAGAAAAGCTTGATTGGCTAACACCAACGCGCAGGGTTAGCCAATTAGAGAAAAGCGTTTCTCGCGGAGCTTTTCTGGAACTTCGAAAAGCTCCGTGAGGACATTCTCCATCGACATTCCGTCAGAGTCGCATATTACATTATCTCGTGGTAAATAACACTCTCTAAATATTGAATACTGTGTGGGATTATTTATCATCTAAACCCTACACGCTCATTACTTCATAACCATAATATAATACGATCTATTCGGGTCTCTGATTGCCCTATTATAGAAGTTTAATAGTGCATTTTACTCGTCATTCCATGCGCTTTAAGGTGCCGCCTAGCCCAATACGCTATTTGAAATAGGAGCGAAGTAAATTGAACAAATGTGATAGAATTACGCTGAGTTCTTATATTAATCATAATATAAGATGATCTAATCGGGTCTCTGATTGCCCTACACGGGAGTTTAATAGTGCATTTCACTCGACATTTCATGCGCTTTAAGATGCCACCTAGCCCAATACGCTATCTGAAATAGGGGCGACGTAAATTGAACAAATGTGATAAAATAACGTTGAATTCTTATATTAACAATAATATAAAATGATCTAATCGGGTCTCTGGTTGCCCTATCATTGAAGTTTAATAGTGCATTTTACTTGTCATTTCATGCGCTTTATGGCGCCGCTTAGCCTAATACGCTATCTGGAATAGGAGCGACGTATATTGAACAAATGTGATAGAATTTCGCTGAATTCTTATATTAAGCATAATATAAGATGACCTAATCGGTTCTCTGAATGCCCTATCCGAGAAGATTAGTAGTGTATTTTACTCGACATGTCATGCGCTTGAAGATGCCGCCTGGCCCAATACGCTATCTGAAATAGGAGCGTCGTAAATTGAACAAATGTGATAGAATTTCGCTGAATACTTATATTAACCATAATATAAAATGATCTAATCGGGTCTCTGATTGCCCTAACATAGAAGTTTAATAGTGCATTTTACTCGTCATTTCATGCGCTTTAAGATGCCACCTAGCCCAATACGCTATCTGGAATAGGGGCGGCGTAAATTGAACAAATGTGATAAAATTACGTTGAATTCTTATATTAACCATAATATATTACGATCTATTCGGGTCTCTGATTGCCCTATCATAGAAGTTTAATAGTACATTTTACTCGTCATTTCATGCGCTTTAAGGTGCCGCTTAACCCAACACGCTTTCTGAATAAGGAGCGACGTAAATTGAACAAGCGTGATAGAATTACGCAGAATTCTTATTTTAACCATAACATAATACGATTTTTCCGGGTCTCTGATTGCCCTACCATAGAAGTTTAATAGTGCATTTTACTCGTCATTTCATGCGCTTTATGGTGCCTCCTAGCCCAATACGCTATCTGAAATAGGAGCGACATCAATTGAACAAATGTGATAAAACTACGTTGAATTCTTATATTAACATTAATATAAGACGATCTAATCGGGACTCTCTTTGCCCTATCCGGGAAGATTAGTAGTGCATTTTACTCGACATTTCATGCGCTTTAAGATGCCGCCTATCCCAATACGCTATCTGAAATTGGAGCTACGTAAATTGAACAAGCGTGATAGAATTACGCAGAATTCTTATGTTAACCATAATATAATACGATCTTTGAGTGTCTCTGATTGCCCTATCATAGAAGTTTAATAGTGCATTTTACTCGACATTTCATGCGCTTTAAGATGCCGCCCCGCCCAATACGCTATCTGAAATAGGAGCGACATAAGTTGAACGAATGTGATAGAATTTCGCTGAATTCTTATATTAACCATAATATAAGATGACCTAATCGGGTCTCTGATTGCCCTACCCTAGAAGTTTACCAGTGCATTTTACTCGACATTTCATGCGCTTTAAGATGCTGCCTAGCCCAATACGCTATCTGAAATAGGGGCGACGTAAATTGAACAAATGTGATAAAATTTCGCTGGATTCTTATATTAACCATAATATAAGATGACCTAATCGGGTCTCTGATTGCCCTATCATAGAAGTTTAATAGTGCATTTTACTCGACATTCCATGAGCTTTAAGATGCCGCCTCGCCAAATACGCTATCTGAAATAGGAGCGTCGTAAATTGAACAAATGTGATAGAATCACGCAGAATACTTATCTTAACCATAATTTAAAATGATCTAATCGGGTCTCTGATTGCAATATCATAGAAGTTTAATAGTGCATTTTACTCGTCATTTCATGCGCTTTAAGGTGCTGTCTATCCCAATACGCTATCTGAAGATGGAGCGACGTAAGTTGAACAAGTGTGATAGATTTACGCTGCATCCATATATTAATCATAATATAAGATGACCTAATCGGGTGTCTGATTGCCCTATCCGAGAAGTTTAGTAGTGCATTTCACTCGACATTTCATGCGCTTTACGATGCCGCCTGCCCAATACGCTATCTGAAGTAGGAGCAACGTAAATTGATCAAATGTTATAGAATTACGCAGAATTCAAATATTAAGCATAATATAAAATGTTCTAATGTGGTCTCTGATTACCCTATCATTGAACTTTAGTAGTGCATTTGAATCGGCATTTCATGCCCTTTAATATTCTGCTTAGCCCAATACGCTATCTGAAATAGGAGCGACGTACATTGAACGAATGAGATAGAATTTCGCTGAATTCTTATATTAACCATAATATACGATCATCTAATTGGGTCTCTGATGGCCGTATCCGAGTAGGTTAGTACTGCATTTTACTCGACATTTCATGCGCTTTAAGGTTCCGCCTATCTCAATACGATATCTGGTGTAGGAGCGACGTAAATTGAACAAATGTGATAGAATTTCGCTGAATTCTTAAATGAACCATAATATAAAATGATCTAATCGGGTCTCTGTTTGCTCTACCCTAGAAGTTTAATAGCGCATTTTGCTCGACATTTGATGCGCTTTAGGATGCCACCTAGCCCAATACGCTATCTGAAATAGGAGCGACATAAATTGAATAAATGTGATAGAAGTACGCAGAATTCTTATATTAACCATAATATGTTACGATCTACTCGGTTCTCTGATTGCCCTATCATAGAAGTTTAATAGTGCATTTTACTCGTCATTTCATGCGCTTTAAGGTGCCGTCTAGCCCAGTACGCTATCTCAAATAGGGGCGACGTAAATTGAATAAATGTGATAGAGTTACGCAGAATTCTTATATTAACCATAATATAAAATGATATAATCGGGTCTCTGTTTGCCCTACCCAAGAAGTTTAATAGTGCATTTTACACGACATTTCATGCGCTTTAAGATGCCACCTAGTCCAAAACGCTATCTGAAATTGGAGCTACGTAAATTGAACAGACGTGATAGAATTACGCAGAATTCATATATTAACCATAATATAATACGATGTATTCGGGTCTCTGATTGCCCTATCATAGAAGTTTAAAAGTGCATTTTACTCGTCATTTCATGCGCTTTAAGATGCCGAATCGCCCAATACGCTATCTAAATAGGAGCGACGTAAATTGAACAAATGTGATTGAATTTTGCTGAATTCTTATATTAACCATAATATAATATGATCTATTCGGGTCTCTGATTGCCCTATCATAGAAGTTTAATAGTGCATTTCACTCCTCATTTCATGCGCTTTAAGGTGCCGCCTAGCCCAGTACGCTATCTCAAATAGGGGCGACGTAAATTGAATAAATGTGATAGAGTTACGCAGAATTCTTATATTAACCATAATATAAAATGATATAATCGGGTCTCTGTTTGCCCTACCCAAGAAGTTTAATAGTGCATTTTACACGACATTTCATGCGCTTTAAGATGCCACCTAGTCCAAAACGCTATCTGAAATAGGAGCGACGTAAATTGAACAAATGTGATAGAATTACGCAAGAATTCTTGTATTAACCGTAATTTAAAATGATCTAATCGGGACTCTGATTGCGCTATCATAGAAGTTTAATAGTGCATTTTACTCGTCATTTCATGCGCTTTAAGGTGCCGCTTAGCTCAATAGGCTACCTGAAATAGGAGCGACGTAAATTGAACAAATGTGATAGAATTTCGCTGAATTCTTATATTAACAGTAATAAAATGATCTAATCGGGTCTCTGATTGCCCTATCATAGAAGTTGAATAGTGCATTATACTCGTCATTTCATGCGCTTTAAGGTGCCGCCTAGCTCAATAC
This sequence comes from Macropis europaea, assembly GCA_916610135.2. NCBI lineage: Eukaryota > Metazoa > Arthropoda > Insecta > Hymenoptera > Melittidae > Macropis > Macropis europaea. The sequence continues at coordinate 162,853 of CAKAJE020000923.1, read as the reverse complement.
GCTATATGAAATTGGAGCTACGTAAATTGAACAAGTGTGATAGAGTTTCGCTGAATTGTTAAATTATCCATAATATAAAATGATCTAATAGGTTCTCTGTTTGACCTACCATAGAATTTTAATAGTGCATTTTACTCGGCATTTCATGCGCTTTATGATGCAACCTAGCCCAATACACTATCTGAAATAGGGGCGACGTAAATTGAACAGATGTGATACAATTACGCTGCATTCTTATATTACCCATAATATAAAATGATCTAATCGGGTCTCTGATTGCCCTATCGTAGAAGGTTAGTAGTCCATTTTACTCGTCATTCTACGCGCTTTAAGATGCCGCCTAGCACATTACGCTATCTGAAATTGGAGCTACGTAAATTGAACAAGTGTGATAGAGTTTCGCTGAATTCATAAATTAACCATAATATAAAATGATCTAATCGGGTCTCTGATTGCCCTATCATAGAAGTTTATTAGTGCATTTTACTCGTCATTTCATGCGCTGTAAGGTGCCGCCTAGTCCAAAACGCTATCTGAAATTGGAGCTACGTAAATTGAACAGACGTGATAGAATTACGCAGAATTCATATATTAACCATAATATAATACGATGTATTCGGGTCTCTGATTGCCCTATCATAGAAGTTTAAAAGTGCATTTTACTCGTCATTTCATGCGCTTTAAGATGCCGAATCGCCCAATACGCTATCTAAATAGGAGCGACGTAAATTGAACAAATGTGATTGAATTTTGCTGAATTCTTATATTAACCATAATATAATATGATCTATTCGGGTCTCTGATTGCCCTATCATAGAAGTTTAATAGTGCATTTCACTCCTCATTTCATGCGCTTTAAGGTGCCGCCTAGCCCAGTACGCTATCTCAAATAGGGGCGACGTAAATTGAATAAATGTGATAGAGTTACGCAGAATTCTTATATTAACCATAATATAAAATGATATAATCGGGTCTCTGTTTGCCCTACCCAAGAAGTTTAATAGTGCATTTTACACGACATTTCATGCGCTTTAAGATGCCACCTAGTCCAAAACGCTATCTGAAATAGGAGCGACGTAAATTGAACAAATGTGATAGAATTACGCAAGAATTCTTGTATTAACCATAATTTAAAATGATCTAATCGGGACTCTGATTGCGCTATCATAGAAGTTTAATAGTGCATTTTACTCGTCATTTCATGCGCTTTAAGGTGCCGCTTAGCTCAATAGGCTAGCTGAAATAGGAGCGACGTAAATTGAACAAATGTGATAGAATTTCGCTGAATTCTTATATTAACAGTAATAAAATGATCTAATCGGGTCTCTGATTGCCCTATCATAGAAGTTGAATAGTGCATTATACTCGTCATTTCATGCGCTTTAAGGTGCCGCCTAGCTCAATACGCTATATGAAATTGGAGCTACGTAAATTGAACAAGTGTGACAGAGTTTCGCTGAATTGTTAAATTATCCATAATATAAAATGATCTAATAGGTTCTCTGTTTGACCTACCATAGAATTTTAATAGTGCATTTTACTCGGCATTTCATGCGCTTTATGATGCAACCTAGCCCAATACACTATCTGAAATAGGGGCGACGTAAATTGAACAGATGTGATACAATTACGCTGCATTCTTATATTACCCATAATATAAAATGATCTAATCGGGTCTCTGATTGCCCTATCGTAGAAGGTTAGTAGTCCATTTTACTCGTCATTCTACGCGCTTTAAGATGCCGCCTAGCACATTACGCTATCTGAAATTGGAGCTACGTAAATTGAACAAGTGTGATAGAGTTTCGCTGAATTCATAAATTAACCATAATATAAAATGATCTAATCGGGTCTCTGATTGCCCTATCATAGAAGTTTAATAGTGCATTTTACTCGTCATTTCATGCGCTGTAAGGTGCCGCCTCGCCCAATGCGCTATCTGACATAGGAGCGACGTAAATTGAACAAATGTGATCGAATTTCGCTGAATTCTTATAATAACCTTAATATAAAATGATCTAATCTGGTCTCTGATTGCCCTATCATAGATGGTTAGTAGTGCATTTTACTCGACATTTCATGCGCTGTAAGATGCCGCCTAGCTCGATACGCTATTTGAGATAGGAGCGACGTGAATTGGACAAATGTGATAGAGTTACGCTGCATTCTTATATTAACCATAATATAAAATGATCTAATCGGGTCTCTGATTGCCCTATCATAGAAGGTAAGTAGTGCATTTTCCTCGACATTTCATGCGCTTTACGATGCCACCTAGACCAATACGGTATCTGAAATAGGGGCGACGTAAATTGAACAAATGTGATAAAATTAAGCTGAATTCTTATATTAACCATAATATAAAATGATCTAAACGGGTGTCTGGTTGCCCAATCATAGAAGGTCAGTCGTGCATTTTACTCAACATTCCACGCGCTTTAAGATGCCGCCTAGCCCAACACGCTGACTGGAATTGGAGCGACGTAAATTGAACAAATGTGATGGAATTACGGTGCATCCTTATATTAAACATAATATAAGATGACCTAATCGGGTCTCTGTTTGCCGTACCCTAGAAGTTTAATAGTGCATTTCACACGACAGTTCATGCGCTTTAAGATGGCACCTAGCCTAATACGCTATCTGAAATAGGGTCCATGTAAATTGAACAAATGTGATAAAATTACGCTGAATTCTTATATTAACAATAATATAAAATGATCTAATCGGGTCTCTGATTGCCCTATCATAGAAGTTTTATATTGCATTTTACTCGTCATTTCATGCCCTTTAAGGTGCCGCTTAACACAATGCGCTTTCTGAAAAAGGAGCGACGTAAATTGTACAAATGTGATAGAATTTCGCAGAATTCTTATATTAACCAAAATATAAAATGATCTAATCGGGTCTCTGATTGCCCTATCATAGAAGTTTAATAGTGCATTTGCTCCACATTTCATGCGCTTAATGGTGCCGCTTAGCCCAATACGCTATCTGAAATAGGAGCGACATAAATTGAACAAATGTGATAGAATTACGCAGAATTCTTATATTAACCATAATATAGAATGATCTAATCGGGTCTTTGATTGCCCTATCATAGAAGGTTAATAGTGCATTTTACTCGTCATTCTACGCGCTTTCAGATGCCGCCTAGTCCAATACGCTATCTCAAATAGGAGCGTCGTAAATTGAACAAATGCGATACAATTACGCAGAATTCTTATATGAACCATAATATAAAATGATCTAGTCGGGTCCCTGTTTGCCCTACCCTAGAAGTTTAATAGTGCATTTTGCTCGCCATTTCATGCTCTTCAAGGTGCCGTCTAGCCCAATACGCTATCTGAAATATGAACATCGTAAATTGAACAAATGTGATAGAATTACACTGAATTCTTATATTAACAATAATATAAAATGATCAAAACGGGTCTCTGATTGCCCTATCATAGAAGTTTAACAGTGCATTTTACTCGCCATTTCATTCGATTTAAGGTGCCGTTTAGCCCAATACGCTATCTGAAATAGGAGCGTCGTGAATTGAACAAATGTGATAGAATTACACTGAATTCTTATATTACTCATAATATAAGATGATCTAATCTGGTCTCTGATTGCCCTATCCTAGAAGTTTAGTAGTGCATTTTACTCGTGATTTCATGCGCTTTAAGGTGTCGCCTAACCCAATACGCTATCCGAAATTGGTGCTACGTGAATTGAACAAATGTGATAGAATTACGACGAATTCTTATATTAACCATAATATAAAATGATCTAATCGGGTCTCTGATTGACCTGTCATAGAAGTTTAATAGTGCATTTTACTCGACATTTCATGCGCTTTAAGATGCCACCTAGCCCAATACGCTATCTGAAATAGGGCCGACGTAAATTGAACAAATGTGATAAAATTACTCAGAATTCTTATATTAACCATAATATAATACGATCTATTCGGGTCTCTGATTGCCCTATCATAGAAGTTTAATAGTGCATTTTACTCGTCATTTCATGCGCTTTAAGATGCGGCTTAGCCCAATGCGCTATCTGAAATAGGAGCGACGTAAATTGAACAAATGTGATAGAGTTCCGAAGAATTCTTAAATTAACCATAATATAAGATGATCTAATGGGGTCTCTGATTACCCTATCATAGAAGTTTAATAGTGCATTTTACTCGTCATTTCATGCGCATTGAGATGCCGCTTAGCACAATAGGCTATCTGAAATAGGAGCGACGTAAATTAAAGAAATGTGATAGAATTACGCAGAATTCTTATCTTAACCATAATTTAAAATGATTTAATCGGGCCTCTGATTGCCCTATCATAGAAATTTAATGGTGCATTTTACTCGTCATTTCATGCTGCCTTAATGTGCCGCCTAGCCCAATACGCAATCTGAAGTTGGAGCGACATGAATTGAACAAATGTGTTAGAATTGCGCTGACTTCTTATATTAACCATAATATAAAATGATCTAATCGGGTCTCTGATTGACCTGTCATAGAAGTTTAATAGTGCATTTTACTCGACATTTCATGCGCTTTAAGATGCCACCTAGCCCAATACGCTATCTGAAATAGGGACGACGTAAATTGAACAAATGTGATAAAATTACTCAGAATACTTATATTAACCATAATATAATACGATCTATTCGGGTCGCTGATTGCCCAATCATAGAAGTTTCATAGTGCATTTTACTCGCCATTTCATGCGCTTTAAGGTGCCGCTTAGCCCAATACGCTATCTGAAATAGGAGCGACGTAAATTGGACAAATCTGATAGAATTACGCGAAATCCTTATATTAATCATAATATAAGATGACCTAATCGGCTCTCTGCCTTCCCTATCCGAGAAGATTAGCAGTGCATTTTACTCGACATTCCGTGCGTTTTAAGATGCCGCACAGCCCAATACGCTATCTGAAATAGGAGCGTCGTAAATTGGACAAATGTGATAGAATTTCGCTGAAATCTTATATTAACCATAATATAGAATGATCTAATCGGGTCTTTGATTGCCCTATTATAGAAGGTTAGTAGTGCATTTTACTCGTCACTTCATGCGCTTTAAGGTGCCGCCTAGCCCAATACGCTATCTGAAATAGGAGCGACATAAATAGAACAAATGTGATAGAATTACGCAGAATTCTTATATTAACCATAAGATAATACGATCTATTCGGGTCTCCGATTGCCCTATCATAGAAGTTTAATAGAGCATTTTACTCGTCATTCCATGCGCTTTAAGATGCCGTCTATCCCAATACGCTATCTGAAATAGGAGCGACGTAAACTGAACAAATGAGCTGGAATTACGCTGAATTCTTATATTAATCATAATATCAGATGACCTAATCGGGTCTCTCATTGCCCTATCATAGAAGTTTAATAGTGCATTTTACTCATCATTTCATGCGCTTTAAGGTGCCGCTTAGTCCAATACCCTATCTGAAATAGGAGCGACGTAAAATTGAACAAATGTGATAGAATTACGCTGAATTCTTAAATTAACCATAATATAATATGATCTATTCGGGTCTCTGATTGCCCTATCCGAGATGTTTAGTAGCTCATTTTACTCGACATTTAATGCGCTTTAAAATGCCGCCAAGTTCAATGCGCTATCTGAAATTGGAGCTAAGTAAATTGAACAGACGTGATAGAATTACGCAGAATTCTTCTATTAACCATAATATAATACGATCTATTCGGGTCTCTGATTGCCCTATCATAGAAGTTTAATAGTGCATGTTACTCGTCATTGCATGCGCTTTGAGGTGCCGCCTAGCAGAATACGCTATCTGAAATAGTAGCGACGTAAATTGAACAAATGTGATAGAATTACGCTGGATTCTTATATTAACCATTATATAAGATGACCTAATGGGATCTCTAATTGCCCTATCCTAGAAGCTTAGTAGTGCATTTTACTTGACATATCATGCGCTTTAAGATGCCGCTTAGCCCATTACGCTATCTGAAGTAGGAGCTACGTAACTTTAGTAAATGTGGTTCAATTACGCTGAATTCTTATATTAACCATAATATAAAATGATCTAATCAGGTCTCTGATTGCCCTATCATAAAGGTTAATAGTTCATTTTACTCGTAATTTCATGCGCTTTAAGGTGCCGCCTAGCCCAATACGCTATCTGAAATAGGAGCGACGTAAATTGAACAAATGTGATAGAATTACGCAGAATTCTTATATTAACCATAATATAATATGATCTATTCGGGTCTCTGATTGCCCTATCCGAGAAGTTTAGTAGTTCATTTTACTCGACATTTCATGCGCTTTAAGATGCCGCCTCGCCCAATACGCCACCTGAAATAGGAGCGTCGTAAATTGAACAAATGTGATAGAATTACCCAGAATTCTTATATTAACCATAATTTAAAATGATCTCATCGGGTCTCCGATTACCCTATCTTAGAAGTTTAATAGTGCATTTTACTCGTCATTTCATGCGCTTTAAGGTGCCGCCTATCCCAATACGCTATTTGAAACTGGAGCTACGTAAATTGGACAAATGCGATAGAGTTACGACGAATTCTTAAATTAACCATAATATAAGATGATCTAATCGGGTCTCTGATTGCGCTATCATAGAAGTTTAATAGCGCATTTTACACGACATTTCATGCGCTTTAGGTGCCGCCTAGCCCAATGCGCTATCTGAAACAGGAGCGACGTAAATTGAACAAATGTGATAGAATTACACTGAGTCCTTATATTAATCATAATATAAGATGATCTAATCAGGTCTCTGATTGCCCTATCCTGGAAGTTTAATAGTGCATTTTACTCGCCACTTCATGCGCTCTAAGGTGCCGTTTATGCCAATACGATATCTGAAATAGGAGCGACATAAATTGAACAAATGTGATAGAATTACGCTGAATTCTTAAATTAACCATAATATAAAATGATCTAATCGGGTCGCTGATTGCCCTATCATAGAAGTTTAATAGTGCATTCTACTCGCCATTTCATACGCTTTAAGATGCCGCAAAGCCCAATATGCTATCTGAAATAGGAGCGACGTAATTTGAACAAATGTGATAGAATAACGCTGAATTCTTATATTAACAATAATATAAAATGATCTAATTGGGTCTCTGATTGCCCTAACAAAGAAGTTTAGTGGTGCATTTTACTCGTCATATCATGCGCTTTAAGGTGCCGTCTAGTTCAATCCGCTATCTCAAATTGGTGATACGTAAATTGAACAAATGTGATAGATATACGCATAATTCTTAAATTAACCACAATATAAAATGATCTAATCAGGTCTCTGATTGCTCTATCAAAGAAGGTTAGTAGTGCATTTTACACGTCATTCCACGCGCTTTAAGATGCCGACTAGCCCAATACGCTATCTGAAGTAGGGGCGACGTGAATTGAACAAACGTGTTAGAATTACGCAGAATTCTTAAATTAACCATAATATAATATGATCTATTCGGGTCTCTGATTGCCCTATCATAGAAGAGTATTAGTGCGTTTTACTCGTCATTTCATGCGCTTTAAGGTGCCGTCTAGCCCAATCCGCTATCTGAAATTTGAGCTACGTAAATAGACCGAATGTGACTGAGTTACGCAGAATTATTATATTAACCATAATATAAAATGATCTAATCAGGTCTCCGATTGCCCTATCATAGAAGGTTAGTAGTGCATTTTACACGTCATTCCACGCGCTTTAAGGTGCCGTTTAGCCCAATACGCCATCTGAAATAGGAGCGACGTAAATTGAACAAATGAGATAGAATTACGCAGAATTCTTATATTAACCATAATATAAAATGATCTAATCGGGTCTCTGATTGCCCTGTCATAGAAGTTTAATAGTGCATTTTACTCGTCATTCCATGCGCCTTAAGGTGCCACCTAGCCCATTACGCTATCTGAAATAGGTGCGACGTAAATTGAACAAATGTGATAGAATTACGCAGAATTCTTATATTAACAATAATATAAAATGATCTAATCGGGTCTCTGATCGCCCTATCATGGTAGTTTAATAGTGCATTTTACTCACCATTTCATGCGCTTTAAGGTGCCGTTTAGCCCAATACGCTATTTGAAGTAGGAGCGACGTAAATTGAACAAATGTGATAGAATTACGCTGAATTCTTATATTAATCATAATATAAGATGACCTAATCGGGTCTCTGATCGCCCTATCATAGGAGTTTAATAGTGCATTTTACTCACCATTTCATGCGCTTCGAAGAGCCGTTTAGCCCAATACGCTATCTGAAATAGGAGCGTCGTAAATTGAACAAATGTGATAGAATTACACTGAATTCTTATATTAACCACAATTTAAAATGATCTATTCGTGTCTCTGATTGCACTATCATAGAAGTTTAATAGTGCATTTTACTCGTCATTTTATGCGCTTTAACATGCCACCTAGCCCATTACGCTATCTGAAATGGGCGCGACGTAAATTGAACAAATGTGATAAAATTACGCTGAATTCTTATATTAACAATAATATAAAATGATCTAATCGGGTCTCTGATTGCCCTATCAAAGAAGTTTAGTAGTGCATATTACTCGTCATTTCATGCTCTTTAAGGTGCCGTCTAGCCCAATCCGCTATCTCAAATTGGAGATACGTAAATTGAACAAATGTGATAGAAATACGCAAAATTCTTATATTAACCATAACATAAAATGATCTAATCGGGTCTCTGATTGCTCTATCATGGAAGTTTAATAGTGCATTTTACTCGTCATTTCATGCGCTTTAAGGTGCCGCTTAGCCCAAGACGCTATTTGAAGTGGTGAGCGACGTAAATTGAACAGACGTGATAGAATTTCGCTGAATTCTTATATTAACCATAATATAAAATGATCTAATCGGGTCTCTGATTGCCCTATCATGGAAGTTTAATAGTGCATTTTACTCGTCATTCCACGCGCTTTATGATGCCGCCTAGCCCAATACGCTATCTGAAATAGGAGCGACGTAAATTGAACAAATGTGATAGAGTTTCGCTGAATTCTTAAATTAACCATAATATAAGATAACCTAATGGGGTGTCTGTATGCCGTACCCAAGAAGTTTAGCAGTGCAGTTTACTCGGCACATCATGCGCTTTAAGATGCAGCATAGACCAATACGCTATCTGAAATAGGACCGACGTTATTTGAACAAATGTGACAGAATTACGCAGAAATCTTATATTAACCATAATATAAAATGATCTAATCGGGTCTCTGTTTGCCCTACCCTAGAAGTTTAATAGTGCATTTTAATCGACATCTCATCCCCTTTAAGATTCTGCTTAGCCGAATACGCTATCTGAAATAGGAGCGACCTAAATTGAACAAATGTGATAGAATTACGCTGAATTCTGATATTAACCATAATATAAAATGGTCAAATCGGATCTTTGATTGCCCGATCATAGAAGTTTAATAGTGCATTTTACTCGTCATTTCATGCGCATTAAGGTGCCGCTTAGCCCAATACGCTATCTGAAATTGGAGCTACGTAAATTGAACGAGTGTGATAGAGTTTCGCTGAATTCTTAAAATAACCATAATATAAAGTGATCTGATCGGGTCTCTGTTCGCCGTACGCTAGCAGTTTAGTAGTGCATTTTACTCGTCATTTCATGCGCTTTAAGGTGCCGCATAGCCCAATACGCTATCAGAAGTAGGAGCGACGTAAATTGAACAAATGTAATAGAATTTCGCGGAATTCTTATATTAACCATAATACAAAATAATGTATTCGGGTTTCTGATGGCCCTATCATAGAAGTTTAACAGTGCATTTTACTCGTCATTTCATGCGCTTTAAGGTGCCGCCTAGCCCAATGCGCTATCTGAAATTGGAGCTACGTAAATTCAACAAATGTGATGGAATTTCGCGGAATTCTTATATTAACCATAATATAAAATGATCTAATCGGGTCTCTGATTGCCCTATCATAGAAGGTAAGTAGTGCATTTTCCTCGACATTTCATGCGCTTTACGATGCCACCTAGACCAGTACGGTATCTGAAATAGGGGCGACGTAAATTGAACAAATGTGATAAAATTAAGCTGAATTCTTATATTAACCATAATATAAAATGATCTAATCGGGTGTCTGGTTGCCCAATCATAGAAGGTCAGTAGTGCATTTTACTCCACATTCCACGCGCTTTAAGATGCCGCCTAGCCCAACACGCTGACTGGAATTGGAGCGACGTAAATTGAACAAATGTGATGGAATTACGGTGCATCCTTATATTAAACATAATATAAGATGACCTAATCGGGTCTCTGTTTGCCGTACCCTAGAAGTTTAATAGTGCATTTCACACGACAGTTCATGCGCTTTAAGATGGCACCTAGCCTAATACGCTATCTGAAATAGGGTCCATGTAAATTGAACAAATGTGATAAAATTACGCTGCATTCTTATATTAACAATAATATAAAATGATCTAATCGGGTCTCTGATTGCCCTACCATAGAAGTTTAATATTGCATTTTACTCGTCATTTCATGCCCGTTAAGGTGCCGCTTAACACAATGCGCTTTCTGAAAAAGGAGCGACGTAAATTGTACAAATGTGATAGAATTTCGCAGAATTCTTATATTAACCAAAATATAAAATGATCTAATCGGGTCTCTGATTGCCCTATCATAGAAGTTTAATAGTGCATTTGCTCCACATTTCATGCGCTTAATGGTGCCGCTTAGCCCAATACGCTATCTGAAATAGGAGCGACATAAATTGAACAAATGTGATAGAATTACGCAGAATTCTTATATTAACCATAATATAGAATGATCTAATCGGGTCTTTGATTGCCCTATCATAGAAGGTTAATAGTGCATTTTACTCGTCATTTCATGCGCTTTGAGATGCCGCTTAGCACAATAGGCTATCTGAAATAGGAGCGACGTAAATTGAACAAATGTGATAGAGTTCCGAAGAATTCTTAAATTAACCATAATATAAGATGATCTAATGGGGTCTCTGATTACCCTATCATAGAAGTTTAATAGTGCATTTTACTCGTCATTTCATGCGCTTTGAGATGCCGCTTAGCACAATAGGCTATCTGAAATAGGAGCGACGTAAATTAAAGAAATGTGATAGAATTACGCAGAATTCTTATCTTAACCATAATTTAAAATGATTTAATCGGGCCTCTGATTGCCCTATCATAGAAGTTTAATGGTGCATTTTACTCGTCATTTCATGCTGCCTTAATGTGCCGCCTAGCCCAATACGCAATCTGAAGTTGGAGCGACATAAATTGAACAAATGTGATAGAATTACGCAGAATTCTTATATTAACCATAATATAGAATGATCTAATCGGGTCTTTGATTGCCCTATCATAGAAGGTTAATAGTGCATTTTACTCGACATTTCATGCGCTTTAAGATGCCACCTAGCCCAATACGCTATCTGAAATAGGGGCGACGTAAATTGAACAAATGTGATAAAATTACGCTGAATTCTTATAATAACAATAATATGAAATGATCTAATCGGGTCTCTGATTGCCCTATCATAGAAGTTTAATAGTGCATTTTACTCGTCATTTCATGCGCTTTAAGGTGCCGCTTAGCTCAATAGGCTATCTGAAATAGGAGCGACGTAAATTGAACAAATGTGATAGAATTTCGCTGAATTCTTACATTAACAGTAATAAAATGATCTAATCGGGTCTCTGATTGCCCTATCATAGAAGTTGAATGGTGCATTATACTCGTCATTTCATGCGCTTTAAGGTGCCGCCTAGCCCAATACGCTATATGAAATTGGAGCTACGTAAATTGAACAAGTGTGATAGAGTTTCGCTGAATTGTTAAATTATCCCTAATATAAAATGATCTAATAGGTTCTCTGTTTGACCTACCATAGAATTTTAATAGTGCATTTTACTCGGCATTTCATGCGCTTTATGATGCAACCTAGCTCAATACACTATCTGAAATAGGGGCGACGTAAATTGAACAGATGTGATACAATTACGCTGCATTCTTATATTAACCATAATATAAAATGACCTAATCGGGTCTCTGATTGCCCTATCGTAGAAGGTTAGTAGTGCATTTTACTCGTCATTCTACGCGCTTTAAGATGCCGCCTAGCACATTACGCTATCTGAAATTGGAGCTACGTAAATTGAACAAGTGTGATAGAGTTTCGCTGAATTCATAAATTAACCATAATATAAAATGATCTAATCGGGTCTCTGATTGCCCTATCATAGAAGTTTAATAGTGCATTTTACTCGTCATTTCATGCGCTGTAAGGTGCCGCCTCGCCCAATACGCTATCTGAAATAGGAGCGACGTAAATTGAACAAATGTGATCGAATTTCGCTGAATTCTTATAATAACCTTAATATAAAATGATCTAATCTGGTCTCTGATTGCCCTATCATAGATGGTTAGTAGTGCATTTTACTCGACATTTCATGCGCTGTAAGATGCCGCCTAGCTCGATACGCTATCTGAGATAGGAGCGACGTGAATTGGACAAATGTGATAGAGTTACGCTGCATTCTTATATTAACCATAATATAAAATGATCTAATCGGGTCTCTGATTGCCCTATCATAGAAGGTTTGTAGTGCATTTTACTCGTCATTCCACGCGCTTTCAGATGCCGCTTAGCCCAATACGCTATCTGAAGTAGGAGCGACGTAAATTGAACAAACGTGATAGAATTACGCAGAATTCTTATATTAACCATAATATGATATGATATATTTGGGTCCCTGATTGCCCTATCATAGAAGGTTAGTATTGCATTGTACTCGCCATTCCACGCGCTTTAAGGTGCCGCCTGGCCCAATATACTATCTGAAATAGGAGCGTCGTAAAGTGAACAAATGTGATAGATTTTCGCTGAATTCTTATATTAACCATAATATAAAATGATCTAATCGGATCTCTGATTGCCCTATCAAAGAAGTTTAGTAGTGCATTTTACTCATCATTTCAAGCGCTTCAAGGTGCCGCCTAGCCCAATCCGCAATCTGAAATTGGAGCTACGGAAATTGAACAAATGTGACAGAGTTACGCAGAATTCTTATATTAGCCATAATATAATATGATCTATTCGGGTCTCTGATTGCCCTATCATTGAAATTTAATAGTGCATTTTACTCCTCAATTCATGCGCTTTAAGGTGCCGCATAACCCAATACGCTATCTGAAATAGGAGCGACGTAAATTGAACAAATGTGATAGAATTTCGCTGAATCCTTAAATTAACCATAATATAAAATGATCTAATCGGGTCTCTGTTTGCAGTACCCCAGAAGTTTAATAGTGCATTTTACTCATCATTTCATGCGCTTTAAGGTGCCGCCTATCTCAATACGCTATCTGAAATTGATGCTACGTAAATTGAACAAATGTGATAGAGTTACGACGAATTCTTAAATTAACCATAATATAAGATGATCTAATCGGGTCTCTGATTGCCCTATCCTAGAGTTTAGTAGTGCATTTTACTCGTCATTTCATGCGCTTTTGGGTGCCGCTTAGCCCAATACGCTATCTGAAATAGAAGCGACGTAAATTGAACAAATATGATAGAAGCTCGCTGAATTCATATAAGAACCATAATATAAAATCATCTAATTGGGTATCTGATGGCCGTATCTGAGAGGGTTAGTATAGCATTTTACTCGCCATTTCATGCGTTTTAAGATGCCGCCTAGCCCAATTCGCTATCTGAAATAGGAGCGTCGTAAATTGAACAAATGTGATAGAAGTACGCAGAATTCTTATCTTAACCATAATTTAAAATAATCTAATCGGGTCTCTGATTGCCCTATCATAGAAGTTTAGTAGTGCATATTACTCGTCATTTAATGCTCTTTAAGGTGCCGTCTAGCCCAATCCGCTATCTCAAATTGGAGATACGTAAATTGAACAAATGTGATAGAAATACGCAAAATTCTTATATTAACCATAACATAAAATGATCTAATCGGGTCTCTGATTGCTCTATCATGGAAGTTTAATAGTGCATTTTACTCGTCATTTCATGCGCTTTAAGGTGCCGTTTAGCCCAATACGCTATTTGAAGTAGGAGCGACGTAAATTGAACAAATGTGATAGAATTACGCTGAATTCTTATACTAATCATAATATAAGATGACCTAATCGGGTCTCTGATCGCCCTATCATAGGAGTTTAATAGTGCATTTTACTCACCATTTCATGCGCTTCGAAGAAACGTTTAGCCCAATACGCTATCTGAAATAGGAGCGTCGTAAATTGAACAAATGTGATAGAATTACACTGAATTCTTATATTAACCACAATTTAAAATGATCTATTCGTGTCTCTGATTGCACTATCATAGAAGTTTAATAGTGCATTTTACTCGTCATTTTATGCGCTTTAACATGCCACCTAGCCCATTACGCTATCTGAAATGGGCGCGACGTAAATTGAACAAATGTGATAAAATTACGCTGAATTCTTATATTAACAATAATATAAAATGATCTAATCGGGTCTCTGATTGCCCTATCAAAGAAGTTTAGTAGTGCATATTACTCGTCATTTCATGCTCTTTAAGGTGCCGTCTAGCCCAATCCGCTATCTCAAATTGGAGATACGTAAATTGAACAAATGTGATAGAAATACGCAAAATTCTTATATTAACCATAACATAAAATGATCTAATCGGGTCTCTGATTGCTCTGTCATGGAAGTTTAATAGTGCATTTTACTCGTCATTTCATGCGCTTTAAGGTGCCGCTTATCCCAAGCCGCTATTTGAAGTGGTGAGCGACGTAAATTGAACAGACGTGATAGAATTTCGCTGAATTCTTATATTAACCATAATATAAAATGATCTAATCGGGTCTCTGATTGCCCTATCATGGAAGTTTAATAGTGCATTTTACTCGTCATTTCATGCGCTGTAAGGTGCCGCTTAGCCCAAGACGCTATTTGAAATAGGAGCGACGTAAATTGAACAAACGTGATAGAATTTCGCTGAATTCTTATATTAACCATAATATAAAATGATCTAATCGGGTCTCTGATTGCCCTATCATAGAAGTTTAATAGTGCATTCTACTCGCCATTTCATACGCTTTAAGATGCCGCAAAGCCCAATATGCTATCTGAAATAGGAGCGACGTAATTTGAACAAATGTGATAGAATAACGCTGAATTCTTATATTAACAATAATATAAAATGATCTACTCGGGTCTCGGTTTGCCCTACCCTAGAAGTTTAATAGTGCATTTTACTCGCCATTTCATGCTCTTTAAGGTTCCAGACAGCCCAATACGCAATCTGAAGTTGGAGCTACGTAAATTAAACAAAGGTGATAGAATTACGCAGAATTCTTATATTAACCGTAATATAATATGATCTAGTCGGGTCTCTGATTGCCGTACCATAGAAGTTTAATAGTGCATTTTACTCGTCATTTCATGCGCTTTAAGGTGCCGCCTAGCCCAATACGCTATCTGAAATAGGAGCGACGTAAATTGAACAAATGTGATAGAATTACGCAGAATTCTTATATTAACCATAATATAAAATGATCTAATTGGGTCTCTGATTGCCCGAACAAAGAAGTTTAGTGGTGCATTTTACTCGTCATTCCATGCGCTTTAAGGTGCCGTTTAGCCCAATACGCTATTTGAAGTAGGAGCGACATAAATTGAACAAATGTGATAAAATTACGTTGAATTCTTATATTAAAAACAATATGAAATGATCTAATCGGGTCTCTGATTGCCCTGTCCGAGAAGTTTAGTAGTGCATCTTCCTCGACATGTCATGCGCTTTAAGATGCCGCCTAGTCCAATACGCTATCTGAAATTGGAGCTACGTAAATTGAACTAACGTGATAGAATTACGCAGAATTCTTATATTAACCATAATATAATACGATCTATTCGGGTCTCTGATTGCCCTATCATAGAAGTTTAATAGTGCATTTTACTCGCAATTTCATGAGCTTTAAGGTGACATCTAGGCCAATACGCTATCTGAAATAGGAGCCAAGTAAATTGAACAAATGTGATAGAATTTCGCAGAATTCTTATATTAACCATAATATAATACGATCTATTCGGGTCTCTGATTGGCCTATCGTAGAAGTTTAATAGTGCATTTTACTCGTCATTTCATGCGCTTTAAGAAGCCACCTAGCCCAGTACGCTATCAGAAATAGGAGCGACATAAATTGAACAGATGTGATAGAATTACGCAGAATTCTTATATTAACCATAATATAAAATGATCTAATCGGGTGTCTGTTTGCCCTACCCTAGAAGTTTAATAGTGCATTTTACTCGACATTTCATGCGCTTTAAGATGCCACCTAGTCCAAAACGCTATCTGAAATTGGAGCTACGTAAATTGAACAGACGTGATAGAATTATGCAGAATTCATATATTAACCATAATATAATACGATGTATTCGGGTCTCTGATTGCCCTATCATAGAAGTTGAAAAGTGCATTTTGCTCGTCATTTCATGCGCTCTAAGGAGCCGCCTAGCCCAATACGCTATCTGAAATAGGAGCGACATAAATTGAACAAATGTGATAGAATTACGCAGAATTCTTATATTAACCATAATATAAAACGATCTATTCTGGTTTCTGATTGCCCTATCATTGAAGTTTAATAGTGCATTTTAGTCATCATTTCATGCGCTTTAAGGTGCCGCCTAGCCCAATACGCTATCTGAAATAAGTGCGAAGTAAATTGAACAAATGTGATAGAAATTTGCTGAATTCTTATATTAACCATAATATAATACGATGTATTCGGGTCTCTGATTGCCCTATCATAGAAGTTTAATAGTGCATTTTACTCGTCCTTTCATGCGCTTTAAGGTGCCGCCTCGCCCAATACGCTATCTGAAACAGAAGCGACGTAAATTGAACAAATGTGATAGAATTACGCTAAATTCTTATATTAATCATGACATAAGATGACCTAATCGGTCCTCTGATTGCCCTATCCTAGAAGCTTAGTAGCGCATTTTACTCGTCATTTCATGCGCTTTAAGGTGCCGCATAGCCCAATATGCTATCTGAAATAGGTGCGACGTAAATTGAACAAATGTGATAGAATAACGGTGAATTCTTATATTAACCACAATATAAAATGATCTAATCGGGTCTCTGATTGCCCTATCGTAGAAGTTTAATAGTGCGTTTTACTCGTCATTTCATGCGCTTTAAGGTACCGTCTAGCCGAATACGCTATTTTAAATAGTAGCTACGTAAATTGAACAAGTGTGATAGAGTTTCGCTGATTTCTTGAATTAACCATAATATAAAGTGATATAATCGGGTCTCTGTTTGCCCTACCCTAGAAGTTTAATAGAGCATTTTACTCGACATTTCATCCGCATTAAGGACCCGCTTAGACCAATACGCTATCTGAAACAGGAGCTACGTAAATTGAACAAATGTGATAGAATTACGCAGAATTCTTATATTAACCATAATATAATACGAACTATTCGGTTCTCTGATTGCCTTATCATAGAAGTTTAATAGTGCATTTTACTCGTCATTTCATGCGCTTTAAGGTGCCGCCT
The DNA here is from genome assembly GCA_916610135.2 of Macropis europaea. Lineage (NCBI taxonomy): Eukaryota > Metazoa > Arthropoda > Insecta > Hymenoptera > Melittidae > Macropis > Macropis europaea. The sequence goes on along the minus strand of CAKAJE020000923.1, from coordinate 145,267 downwards.
CGCCCAATACGCTACCTGAAATAGGAGCTACGTAAATTCAACAAATGTGATAGAATTACGCTGAATTCAAAAATTAAAAATAATATAAAATCATCTATTCGGCTCTCTGTTTGCCCTGCCCTAGAAGTTTAATAGTGCATTTTACTGTGCATTTCATGCACTTTAAGATGTCGCTTAGCCCAATACGCTATCTGAAGTAGGAGCGACGTAAATTGAACAAACGTGATAGAATTATGCAGAATTCTTATATTAACCATAATATAATATGATCTATTTGGGTCTCTAATTGCCGTATTATAGAAGGTTACTAGTACATTTTACTCGTCATTCCACGCGCTTTAAGGTACCTCCTAGACCAATATACTATCTGAAATAGGAGCGTCGTAAATTGAACAAATGTGACAGAATAACGCAGAATTCTTATATTAACCATAATATAAAATGATCTAATCGGGTCTCTGTTTGCCCTACCCTAGAAGTTTAATAGTGCATTTCACTCGACATTTCATGCGCTTTAAGATGAAACCAAGCCCAATCCGCTATCTGAAACAGGGGCGACGTAAATTGAACAAATGTGATAAAATTTCGGTGAATTCTTATATTAACCATAATATAAGATGACCTAACCGGGTCTCTGTTAGCCCTATCCGAGAAGTTTAGTAGTTCATTAGACTCGACATTTCAGGCGCTTTAAGATGCCGCTTAGCACAATACGCTATCTGAAATAGGAGCGACGTAAATTGAACAAACGTGATAGAATTACGCAGAATTCTTATATTAACCATAATATAATACGATCTCCTCGAGTCACTGATTGCCCCATCATAGAAGTTTAATACTGCATTTTACTCGTCATTTCATGCGCTTTAAGGTGCCGCTTAGCCCAATACGTTATCTGAAATAGGAGCGACGTAAATTGAACAAATGTGATAGAACTTCGCTGAATCCTTAAATTAACCATAATATAAAATGATCTCTTCGGGTCTCTGATTGCCCTATCATAGAAGTTTAATACTGCGTGTTACTGGTCATTTCATGCGCTTTAAGGTGCCGCTTGGCCCAATACGCTATCTGAAATAGGTGCGACGTTAATTGAACAAATGTGATAGAATCTCGCTGAATTCTTAAATTAACCATAATATAAGATGACCTAATCGGGTCTCTGTTTGCCCTACCCTAGAAGTTTAATAGTGCATTTTACTCGACATTTCATGCGCTTTAAGATGCCACCTAGCCCAATACGCTATCTGAAATAGGGGCGACGTAAATTGAACAAATGTGATAGAATTACGCAGAATTCTTATATTAACCATAATATAGAATGATCTAATCGGGTCTTTGACTGCCCTATCATAGAAGTTAGTAGTGAATTTTACTCGTCATTCCACGTGCTTTAAGATGACGCCTAGCCCAATACGCTATCTGAAATAGGTGCGACGTAAGTTGAACAAATGTGATAGAATAACCCTGAATTCTTATATTAACCACAATATAAAATGATCTAATCGGGTCTCTGATTGCCCTATCACAGAAGTTTAATAGTGCATTTTGCTCGGCATTTCATGCGCTTAAAAGTGCCGCTTATCCCGATACGCTATCTGAAGTTGGAGCACCGTAAATTGAACAAATGTGATAGAATTACGCTGAATTCTTATATTAACCATAATACAAAATGATCTAATCGGGTCTCTGATTGCCCTATCATAGAAGTTTAATAGTGCATGTTGCTCGTCATTTCATGCGCTTTAAGGAGCCGCTTGGCCCAATACGCTATCTGTAATAGGAGCGACGTAAATTGAACAAATGTGATAGAATTTCGCTGAATTCTTAAATTAACAATGATATATAATGATCTAATTGGGTCTCTGATTGCCCAATCATAGAAGTTTAATAGTGCATTTTACTCATCATATCATGCGCTTTAAGGTGCCGCTCATCCCAATACGCTATCTGAAATAGGAGCGACGTAAATTGAACAAATGTGATGGAACTTCGCTGAATTCTTAAATTAACAATAATATATAATGATCTAATCGGTTCTCTGATTGCCCAATCATAGAAGTTCAATAGTGCGTTTTACTCCTCATATCATGCGCTTTTGAGGTGCCGCTCATCCCAATACGCTATCTGAAATAGGAGCGACGTAAATTGAACAAATGTGATAGAACTTCGCTGAATTTTTATATTAACCATAATATAAGATGACCTAATCGGGTCTCTGACTGCCCTATCCGAGAAGTTTAGTAGTGCATTTTACTCGACATTTCAGTCGCTTTAAGATGCCGCCTAGCCCAATACGCTATCTGACATTGGAGCTACGTAAATTGAACAATCGTGATAGAATTCCGCAGAATCCTTATATTAACCATAATATAATACGATCTATTCGGGCCTCTGATTTCCCTATCATAGAAGTTTAATAGTGCATTTTAATCGTCATTTCATGCGCTTTAAGGTGCCGCCTAGCCCAATACGCTATCTGAAATTGGAGCGACATAAATTGAACAAATGTGATGGAATTACGCAGAATTCTTATATTAACCATAATATAATACGATCTATTCGGGTCTCTGATTGCCCTATCATAGAAGCTTAATAGTGCATTTTAATCGTCATTTCATGCGCTTTAAGGTGCCGCCTAGCCCAATACGCTATCTGAAATTGGAGCGACATAAATTGAACAAATGTGATGGAACTTCGCTGAATTCTTAAATTAACAATAATATATAATGATCTAATCGGTTCTCTGATTGCCCAATCATAGAAGTTCAATAGTGCGTTTTACTCCTCATATCATGCGCTTTTGAGGTGCCGCTCATCCCAATACGCTATCTGAAATAGGAGCGACGTAAATTGAACAAATGTGATAGAACTTCGCTGAATTTTTATATTAACCATAATATAAGATGACCTAATCGGGTCTCTGACTGCCCTATCCGAGAAGTTTAGTAGTGCATTTTACTCGACATTTCAGTCGCTTTAAGATGCCGCCTAGCCCAATACGCTATCTGACATTGGAGCTACGTAAATTGAACAATCGTGATAGAATTCCGCAGAATCCTTATATTAACCATAATATAATACGATCTATTCGGGTCTCTGATTTCCCTATCATAGAAGTTTAATAGTGCATTTTAATCGTCATTTCATGCGCTTTAAGGTGCCGCCTAGCCCAATACGCTATCTGAAATTGGAGCGACATAAATTGAACAAATGTGATGGAATTACGCAGAATTCTTATATTAACCATAATATAATACGATCTATTCGGGTCTCTGATTTCCCTATCATAGATGTTTAATAGTGCATTTTAATCGTCATTTCATGCGCTTTAAGGTGCCGCCTAGCCCAATACGCTATCTGAAATTGGAGCGACATAAATTGAACAAATGTGATGGAATTACGCAGAATTCTTATATTAACCATAATATAATGCGATATATTCGGGTCTCCGATTGCCCTATCATAGAAGTTTAGTAGTGGATGTTACTCGTCATTTCAAGCGCTTTAAGGTGCCGCTTGGCCCAATACCCTATCTGAAATAGCAGCGACGTTAATTGAACAAATGTGATTGAATTTCGCTGAATTCGTAAATTAACCATAATATAAAATGATCTAATCGGGTCTCTGTTTGTCCTACCCTAGAAGTTTAATAGTGCATTGTACTCGACATTTCATGCGCTTTAAGATGCCACCTATCCCAAGACGCTATCTGAAATAGGGGCGACGTAAATTGAACAAATGTGATAAAATTTCGCTGAATTCTTATATTAACCATAATATAAGATGACCTAATCGGGTCTCTGACTGCCCTATCCGAGAAGTTTAGTAGTGCATTTTACTCGACATTTCAGTCGCTTTAAGATGCCGCCTAGCCCACTACGCTATCTGAAATAGGAGCGACACAAATTGAACAAATGTGATAGAATTACGCAGAATTCTTACTTTAACCATAATATAGAATGATCTAATCGGGTCTTTGGTTGCCCTATCATATAAGGTTAGTAGTGCATTTTACTCGACATTCCACGCGCTTTAAGATGCCCCCTAGCCCAATACGCTATCTGAAATTGGAGCTACGTAAATTGAACAAACGTGATAGAATTCCGCAGAATTCTTATATTAAGGATAATATAATACGATCTATTCGGGTCTCTGATTGCCCTATCATAGAAGTTTAATAGTATATTTTAATCGTCATTTCATGCGCTTTAAGGTGCCGCCTAGCCCAATACGCTATCTGAAATTGGAGCTACGTAAATTGAACAAATGTGATAGAATTACGCAGAATTCTTATATTAACCATAATATAAAATGATGTAATGGGGTCTCTGATTACCCTACCATAGAAGTTTAATAGTGCATTTTACTGGTCATTTCATGCGCTTTGAGATGCCGCTTAGCTCAATACGCTATCTGAAATAGGAGCGTCGTAAATTGAACAAATGTGATAGAATTTCGTTGAATTCTTATATTAACCATAATATAAAATGATTTAATTGGGTCTCTGATGGCCGTATCCGAGAAGGATACTAGTGCATTTTATTCGTCATTTCATGCGCTTTAAGGTGCCCCCTAGCCCAATACGCTATCTGAAATTGGAGCTACGTAAATTGAACAAACGTGATAGAATTCCGCAGAATTCTTATATTAAGGATAATATAATACGATCTATTCGGGTCTCTGATTGCCCTATCATAGAAGTTTAATAGTATATTTTAATCATCATTTCATGCGCTTTAAGGTGCCGCCTAGTCCAATGCGCTATCAGAAATTGGATCTACGTAAATTCAACAAGCGTGATAGAATTACGCAGAATTCTTATATTAACCATAATATAATACGATCCATTCGGGTCTCTGGTTGCCCTATCACAGAAGTTTAATAGTGCATTTTACTCGTTATTTCATGCGCTTTATGGTGCCGCCTAGCCCAATACGCTGTCTGAAATAGGAGCGACATAAATAGAACAAATGTGATAGAATTACGCAGGATTCTTATATTAACCAGAATATAGAATGATCTAATCGGGTCTTTGATTGCCTTATCATAGAAGGTTAGTAGTGGATTTTACTCGTCATTCTACGCGCTTTAAGATGCCGCTTAGCCCAATACGCTATCTGAAATATGGGGGACGTAAATTGAACAAATGTGATAAAATTACGTTGAATTCTTATATTAACAGTAATATAAAATGATCTAATCGGGTCTGTGATTGCCCTATCATAGAAGTTTAATAGTGCATTTTACTCATCATTTCATGCGCTTCAAGGTGACGCTTAACCCAATACGCTATCTGAAATAGGAGCGCCGTAAATTGAACAAATGTGACAGAATTACGCTGAATTCTTATATTGATCATAATATAAGATGACCTTATCGGGTCTCTGGTTGCCCTATCCGAGACGTTTAGTAGTGCATTTGGCTCGACATTTCATGCGCTTTAAGATGTCGCATAGCCCAATACGCTATCTGAAATTGGAGCTACGTAAATTGAACTAACGTGATAGAATTACGCAGAATTCTTGTATTAAAAATAATATAATATGATATATTCGGGTCTCTGATTGCCCTATCATAGAAGATTAATAGTGCATTTTACTCGTAATTCCATGCGCTGTAAGATGCCGCCTAGCCCAATACGCTATCTGAAATAGGAGCGACGTAAATAGAACAAATGTGATAGAATTACGCAGGATTCTTATATTAACCAGAATATAGAATTATCTAATCGGGTCTTTGATTGCCTTATCATAGAAGGTTAGTAGTGCATTTTACTCGTCATTCCACGCGCTTTCAGATGCCGCTTAGCCCAATACGCTATCTGAAGTAGGAGCGACGTAAATTGAACAAACCTGATAGAATTACGCAGAATTCTTATATTAACCATAATATGATATGATCTATTTGGGACTCCGATTGCCCTATCATAGAAGGTTAGTATTGCATTTTACTCGCCATTCCACGCGCTTTACGGTGCCGCCTTGCCCAATATACTATCTGAAATAGGAGCGTCGTAAATTGAACAACTGTGATAGAATTACGCAGAATTCTTATATTAACCATAATATAACATGATCTAATCGGGTCTCTGTTTGCCCTACCCTAGAAGTATAATAGTGCATTTTACTCGCCATTTCACGCGCTTTAAGATGCCGACTAGCGCAGTACGCTATCTGAAATAGGAGCGCCATCAATTGAACGACTGTGATAGAATTTCGCTGAATTCTTATATTAAACAATATGTAAAATGATCTAATCGGCTCTCTGTTCGCCCTACCCTAGAAGTTTGATAGTGCATTCTACTCACAATTTCATGCGCTTTGAGATGCCGCTTAGCCTAATACGCTATCTGAAATAGGAGCGACGTAAATTGAACAAATGTGATAGAACTACGCTGAATTCTTATATTAACCGTAATATAAAATGATATAATCGGGTCTCTGTTTGCCTTACCCTAGAAGTTTGATAGTGCATTCTACTCGCCATTTCATGCGCTTTAAGATGCCGCCTAGCCCAGTACGCTATCTGAAATAGGAGCGCCATCAATTTAACGAATGTGATAGAATTACGCTGAATTCTTATATTAATCGTAATATAAAATGATCTAATCTGGTCTCTGTTTGCCTTACCCTAGAAGTTTAATAGTGCATTTTACTCGCCATTTCTTGCGCTTTAAGATGCCGCTTAGCCCGACACGCTATCTGAAATAGGAGCCACGTAAATTGAACGAATGTGATAGAATTTCGCTGAATTCTTATATTAAACAAAATGTAAAATGATCTAATCGGGTCTCTGTTCGCCCTACCCTAGAAGTTTAATAATGCATTTCACTCGTCATTTCATGCGTATTGAGATTCCGCTTATTCCAATACGCTATCTGAAATAGGAGCGACGTAAATTGAACAAATGTGATAGAATTTCGCTGAATTCTTATATTAAACAAAATATAAAATGATATAATCGGGTCTCTGATTGCCCTATCATAGAAGTTCAATAGTGCACTTTACTCGCCATTTCACGCGCTTTAAGATGCCGACTAGCGCAGTACGCTATCTGAAATAGGAGCGCCATCAATTGAACAAATGTGATAGAATTACGCTGAATTCTTATATTAACCGTAGTATAAAATGATGTAATCGGGTCTCCGTTTGCCTTACCCTAGAAGTTCGATAGAGCATTTTACTCGCCATTCCATGCGCTTTGAGATGCCGCTTAGCCCGACACGCTATCTGAAATAGGAGCCACGTAAATTGAACGAATGTGATAGAATTTCGCTGAATTCTTAAATTAACCATAATATAAAATGATCTAATTGGGTCTCTGTTTGCCCAACCCTAGAAGTTTAATAGTGCATTTTACACGCCATTTCATGGGCTACGAGATGCCGCTTAGCCCAATACGCTATCTGAAACAGGAGCAACGTAAATTGAACAAATGTGATAGAATTTCGCTGAATTCTTATATTATCCATAATGTAAAATGATCTAATCGGGTCTCTGTTCGCCCTACCCTAGAAGTTTAATAATGCATTCCACTCGTCATTGCATGCGCTTTGAGATGCCGCCTAGCCCAGTACGTTATCTGAAATATGAGAGACGTTATTTGAACAAACGTGATAGAATTTCGCTGAATTCTTATATTAACCATAATGAAAATGATCTAATCGGGTCTCTGTTCGCCCTACCCTAGAAGTGTGATAGTGCATTTTACTCGCCATTTCACGCGCTTTAAGATGCCGTCTAGCCCAGTACGCTATCTGAAATAGGAGCGACGTAAATTGGACAAATGTGATAGAATTTCGCTGAATTCTTATATTAACCATAATGTAAAATGATCTAATCAGGTCTCAGTTAGCCCTAACCTAGAAGTTCAATAGTGCATTCCACTCGTCATTGCATGCGCTTTGAGATGCCGCCTAGCCCAGTGCGTTATCTGAAATAGGAGAGACGTTATTTGAACAAACGTGATAGAATTTCGCTGAATTCTTATATTAACCAAAATATAAAATGATCATATCGGGTCTCTGTTCGCCCTACCCTAGAAGTTTAATAGTGCATTTTACTCGCCATACCACGCGCATTAAGATGCCGCCTAGCCCAGTACGCCATCTGAAATAGGAGCGACGTAAGTTGAATGAATGTGATAGAATTTCGCTGAATTCTTATATTAACAGAAATATAAAATGATCTAATCGCGTCTCTGATTGCCCTATCAGAGAAGTATAATAGTGCATTTTACTCGCCATTTCATGCCCTTTGAGATGCCGGTTAGCCCAATACGCTATCTGAAATAGGAGCGACGTAAATTGAACGAATGTGATAGAATTTCGCTGAATTCTTATATTAAACAAAATGTGAAATGATCTAATCGGCTCTCTGTTCGCCCTACCCTAGAAGTTTGATAGTGCATTCTACTCACAATTTCATGCGCTTTGAGATGCCGCTTAGCCTAATACGCTATCTGAAATAGGAGCGACGTAAATCGAACAAATGTGATAGAACTACGCTGAATTCTTATATTAACCGTAATATAAAATGATATAATCGGGTCTCTGTTTGCCTTACCCTAGAAGTTTGATAGTGCATTTTGCTCGCCATTTCATGCGCTTTAAGATGCCGCCTAGCCCAGTACGCTATCTGAAATAGGAGCGCCATCAATTTAACTAATGTTATAGAATTACGCTGAATTCTTATATTAATCGTAATATAAAATGATCTAATCTGGTCTCTGTTCGCCTTACCCTAGAAGTTTAATAGTGCATTTTACTCGCCATTTCATGCGCTTTAAGCTGCCGCCTAGCCCAGTACGCTATCTGAAATAGGAGCGACGAAAATTGAACAAATGTGATAGAATTTCGCTGAATTCTTATATTATCCATAATGTAAAATGATCTAATCGGGTCTCTGTTCGCCCTACCCTAGAAGTTTAATAATGTATTTCACTCGTCATTTCATGCGTATTGAGATTCCGCTTATTCCAATACGCTATCTGAAATAGGAGCGACGTAAATTGAACAAATGTGATAGAATTGCGCTGAATTCTTATATTAACCAAAATATAAAATGATCTAATCGGGTCTCTGATTGCCCTATCATAGAAGGTTAATTGTGTATTTTACTCGCCATTCCACGCGCGTTAAGATGCCGCCTAGTCCAATTCGCTATCTGAAATAGGATCGCCGTAAACTGAACAAATGTGATAGAATTACGCTGAATTCTTATATTAACCGTAATATAAAATGATCTAAGCGGGTCTCTGTTTGCCTTACCCTAGAAGTTTAATAGTGCATTTTACTCGCCATTTCATGCGCTTTGAGATGCCGCTTAGCCCAACACGCTATTTGGAATAGGAGCCACGTAAATTGAACAAATCTGATAGAATTGCGCTGAATCCTTATATTAACCGTAATGTAAAATGATCTAATCGGGTCTCTGTTTGCCTTACCCTAGAAGTTTAATAGTGCATTGTATTCGCCATTTCATGCGCTTTGAGCTGCCGCTTAGCCCAATACGCTATCTGAAATAGGAGCGACGTAAATTGAACAAATGTGATAGAATTTCGCTGAATTCTTATATTAACCATAATGTAAAATGATCTAATCGGGTCTCTGTTCGCCCTACCCTAGAAGTTTAATATTGCATTTCACTCGCCATTTCATGCGCTGTGAGATGCCGCTTAGCCCAATACGCTATCTGAAATAGGAACGACGTAAATTGAACAAATGTGATAGAATTTCGCTGAATTCTTATATTAACCATAATGTAAAATGATCTAATCGGGTCTCTGTTCGCCCCACCCTAGAGGTTTAATAATGCATTTCACTCGTCATTTCATGCGCATTGAGATTCCGCTTATCCCAATACGCTATCTGAAATTGGAGCGACGTAAATTGAACAAATGTGATAGAATTTCGCTGAATTCTTATATTAAACAAAATATAAAATGATCTAAACGGGTCTCTGATTGCCCTACCATAGAAGTTCAATAGTGCACTTTACTCGCCATTTCACGCGCTTTAAGGTGCCGACAAGCCCAGTACGCTATCTGAAATAGGAGCGCCATCAATTGAACAAATGTGATAGAATTACGCTGAATTCTTATATTAACCGTAGTATAAAATGATGTAATCGGGTCTCTGTTTATCTTACCCTAGAAGTTTGATAGTGCATTTTACTCGCCATTCCATGCGCTTTGAGATGCCGCTTAGCCCGACACGCTGTCTGAAATAGGAGCCACGTAAATTGAACGAATGTGATAGAATTTCGCTGAATTCTTAAATTAACCATAATATAAAATGATCTAATCGGGTCTCTGTTTGCCCTACCCTAGATGTTTAATAGTGCATTTTACACGCCATTTCATGCGCTTCGAGATGCCGCTTAGCCCAATACGCTATCTGAAACAGGAGCAACGTAAATTGAACAAATGTGATAGAATGTCGCTGAATTCTTATATTATCCATAATGTAAAATGATCTAATCGGGTCTCTGTTCGCCCTACCCTTGAAGTTTAATAATGCATTTCACTCGACATTGCATGCGCTTTGAGATGCCGCCTAGCCCAGTACGTTATCTGAAATATGAGAGACGTTATTTGAACAAACGTGATAGAATTTCGCTGAATTCTTATATTAACCAAAATATAAAATGATCTAATCGGGTCTCTGATTGCCCTACCATAGAAGTTCAATAGTGCACTTTACTCGCCATTTCACGCGCTTTAAGATGCTGACTAGCCCAGTACGCTATCTGAAATAGGAGCGCCATCAATTGAACGAATGTGATAGAATTACGCTGAATTCTTATATTAACCGTAGTATAAAATGATGTAAACGGGTCTCTGTTTGCCTTACCCTAGAAGTTGGATAGTGCATTTTACTCGCCATTCCACGCGCTTTGAGATGCCGCTTAGCCAGACACGCTATCTGAAATAGGAGTGACGTAAATTGAACAAATGTGATAGAATTTCGCTGAATTCTTATATTAACCATAATGAAAATTATCTAATCGGGTCTCTGTTCGCCCTACCCTAGAAGTGTGATAGTGCATTTTACTCGCCATTTCATGCGCTCTGAGATGCCGCTTAGCCGAATACGCTATCTGAAATAGGAGCGAGTTAAATTGAACAAATGTGATAGAATTACGCTGCCTTCTTATATTAACAGTAATATAAAATGATCTAATCGGGTCACTGTTTGCTTTACGATAGAAGTTTAATAGTGCATCTTACTCGCCATTTCATGCGCTTTGAGATGCCGCTGAGCGCAATACGCTATCTGAAATAGGAGCGACGTAAATTGAACAAATGTGATAGAATTTCGCTGAATTCATGAATTAACCATAATATAAAATGATCTAATCGGGTCTCTGTTTGCCCTACCGTTGAAGTTTAATAGTGCATTATACTCGCCATTTCATGCGCTTTGAGATGCCGCTTGGCCCAATACGCTATCTGAAATGGGAGCGATGTAAATTGAACAAATATGATAGAATTACGCTGCATTCTTAAATTAACCATAATATAAAATGATCTAATCACGTCTCTGTTTGCCTTACCCTAGAAGTTTAATAGTGCATTTCACTCGTTATTTCATGCGCTTAGAGATGCCGCTTAGCCAAATACGCTATCTGAAATCGGAGCGACATAAATTGAACAAATGTGATAGAATTTCGCTGAATTCTTATATTAACCATAATGTAAAATGATATAATCGGGTCTCTGTTCGCCCCACCCTAGAAGTTTAATACTGCATTTCACTCGACATTCCACACGCTTTAGGATGCCGCCCAGCCCAGTAGGCGATCTGAAATAGGAGCGACGTCAATTGAACAAATGTGATTGAATTACGCTAAATTCTTATGTTAACCGTAATATAAAATGATCTAATCTGGTCTCTGTTTGCCTTACCCCAGAAGTTTAATAGTGCATTTCACTCGCCATTTCATGCGCTTTGGGATGCCGCTTAGCCCAATACGCTATCTGAAATAGGAGCGACGTAAATTGAACAAATGTGATAGATCTACGCTGCATTCTTATATTAACTGTAATATGAAATGATATTATCGGGTCTCTGTTTGCCTTTCCCTAGAAGTTCGATAGTGCATTTTTCTCGCCATTTCATGCGCTTTGAGATGCCGCTTAGCCCAATACGCTATCTGAAATAGAAGTGACGTAAATTGAACAAATGTGATAGAATTTCGCTGGATTCTTAAATTAACCATAATATAAAATGATCTAATCGGGACTCTGGTTGCCCTACCCTAGAAGTTTAATAGTGCATTTTACTCGCGGTTTCATGCGCTTTAAGATGCCGCTTAGCCGAATACGCTATCTGAAATAGGAGCGACGTAAAGTGAACAAATGTGATGGAATTACGCCGAATTCTTATATTAACCGTAATTTAAAATGATCTAATCGGGTCTCCCTTTGCCTTACCCTCGAAGTTTAATAGTGCATTTTACTCGCCATTTCATGCGCTTTGAGATGCCGCTTAGCCCAATACGCTATCTAAAATAGGAGCGACGTAAATTGTAGAAATGTGATAGAATTACGCTGAATTCTTATATTAACCGTAATATAAAATGATCTAATCGTGTCTCTGTTTGCCTTACCCTAGAAGTTTGATAGTGCATTTTATTCGCCATTTCATGCGCTTTGAGATGCCGCTTAGACCAATACGCTATCTGAAATAGAAGCGACGTAAATTGAACGAATGTGATAGAATTTCGATGAATTCTTAAATTAACCATAATATAAAATGATGTAATCGGGTCTCTGGTTGCCCTACCCTAGAAGTTTAATAGTGCATTTTACTCGCCATTTCATGCCCTTTGAGATGCCGCATAGCCCAATACGCTATCTGAAATAGGAGCGACGTAAATTGAACAAATGTGATAGAATGTCGCTGAATTCTTAAATTAACCGCAATATAAAATGATCTAATCGGCTCTCTGTTCGTCCAACCCTAGAAGTTTAATAGTGCATTTTACTCGCCATTTCATGCGCTTTGAGATGCCGCTTAGGCCAATACGCTATCTGACACAGGAGCGACTTAAATTGATCAAATGTGATAGAATTTCGCTGAATTCTTAAATTAACCATAATATAAAATGATCTAATCGGGCCTCTGGTTGCCCTACCCTAGAAGTTTAATAGTGCATTTTACTCGCCATTTCATGCGCTTTAAGATGCCGCTTAGCCGAATACGCTATCTGAAATAGGAGCGACGTAAATTGAACAAATGTGATAGAATTACGACGAATTCTTATATTAACCGTAATTTAAAATGATCTAATCGGGTCTCTGTTTGCCTTACTCTCGAAGTTTAATAGTGCATTTTACTCGCCATTTCATGCGCTTTGAGATGCCGCTTAGACCAATACGCTATCAGATATAGGAGCGACGCAAATTGAACAAATGTGATAGAATTTCGCTGAATTCTTAAATTAACCGCAATATAAAATGATCTAATCGGCTCTCTGTTTGCCGTACCCAAGAAGTTTAATAGTGCAATTTACTCGCCATCTCATGCGGTTTGAGATGTCGCTTAGCCCAGTAGGCTATCTGAAATAGGTGCGACGTAAATTGAACAAATGTGATGGAATTTCGCTGAATTCTTATATTAATCGTAGTATAAAATGATCTAATCGGGTCTCTGTTTGCCGTACCCAAGAAGTTTAATAGTGCAATTTACTCGCCATTTCATGCGGTTTGAGATGTCGCTTAGCCCAATACGCTATCTGAAATAGGAGCGGCGTAAATTGAACAAATGTGATAGAATTTCGCTGAACTCTTATATTATCCATAAAGTAAAATGATCTAATCGGCTCTCTGTTCGCCCTACCCTAGAAGTTTAATAGTACATTTTACTCGCCATTTCATGCGCTTTGAGATGCTGCTTCGCCCAATACGCTATCTGAAACACGAGCGACGTAAATTGAACAAATGTGATAGAATTTCGCTGAATTCTTATATTAACCAAAATATAAAATGATCTAATCGGGTCTCTGTTCGCCCCACCCTAGAAGTTTAATACTGCATTTCACTCGACATTCCACACGCTTTACGATGCCGCATAGCCCAGTAGGCGATCTGAAATAGGAGCGACGTCAATTGAACAAATGTGATAGAATTACGCTGAATTCTTAAATTAACCCTAATATAAAATGATCTAATCGGGTCTCTGTTTGCCTTACCCTAGAAGTTCGATAGTGCATTTTACTCGCCATTTCATGCGCTTTGAGATGCCTGTTAGCCCAATACGCTATCTGAAATAGGAGCAACGTAAATTGAACAAATGTGATAGAATTTCGCTGAATTCTTAAATTAACCATAATATAAAATGATCTAATCGGGTCTCTGTTTGCCCTACCCTAGAAGTTTGACAGTGCATTTTACTCGCCATTTAATGCGCTTTGAGGTGCCGCTTAGACCAATACGCTATCTGAAATAGAAGCGACGTAAGTTGAAGGAATGTGATAGAATTTCGCTGAATTCTTAAATTAAACGCAATATAAAATGATCTAATCGGGTCTCTGTTTGCCGTACCCAAGAAGTTTAATAGTGCAATTTACTCGCCATTTCATGCGCTTTGAGATGTCGCTTAGCCCAATACGCTATCTGAAATAGGAGCGGCGTAAATTGAACAAACGTGATAGAATTACGCAGAATTCTTATATTAACAATAATATAAAATGATCTGATCGGGTCTCTGATTGCCGTATCATAGAAGCTTAATAGTGCACTTTAGTCCTCAGCCCATGCGCTTTAAGATGCCGCCCATCCAAATACGCTATCTGAAATAGGAGCGACGTAAATACAACAAAAGTGATAGAATTACGCTGAATTCTTATATTAATCATAATATAAGATGACGTAATCGGGTCTCTGATTGCGGTATCCGAGAAGTTCAGTAGTGCATTTTACTCGACATTTCATGCGCTTTAAGATGCCGCATAGCCCAATACGCTATCTGAAATTGGAGCTACGTAAATTGAACAAACGTGATAGAATTACGCAGAATTCTTATATTAACCATAATATAATATGATCTATTCGGGTCTCTGATTGCCCAATCATAGAAGTTTAATAGTGCATTTTACTCGTCATTTCATGCGCTTTAAAGTGCCGCATAGCCCAATACGCTATCTGAAATTGGAGCTACGTAAATTGAACAAACGTGATAGAATTACGCAGAATTCTTATATTAACAATAATATAAAATGATCTGATCGGGTCTCTGATTGCCCTATCATAGAAGTTTAACGGTGCACTTTACTCGACATTTCATGCGCTTTAAGGTGCCGGCTAGACGAATACGCTTTCTGAAATAGGAGCGACGTAAATTGAACAAATGTGATAGAATTTCGCTGAATTCTTATATTAACCATAATATAAGATGATCTAATCGGGTCTCTGTTTGCCCTATCTGAGAAGTCTAGTAGAGCAGTTTTGTCGTCATTTCATGCGCTTTGAGGTGCCGGATAGCCCAATACGCTATCTGAAATAGGAGCGACGTAAACTGAACAAATGTGATAAAATTACGCTGAATTCTTATATTAACAATAATATAAAATGATCTAATCGGGTATCTGATTGCCCTATCATAGAAGTTTAATAGTGCATTTTACTCGACATTTCATGCGCTTTAAGGTGCCGCTTAGACCAATACGCTATCTGAAACTGGAGCGACGTAAATTGAACAAATGTGATAGAAGTTCGCTGAATTCTTATATTAACCAAAATATAAAATGATCTAATCGGGACACTGTTTGCCCTACCCTAGAAGTTTAATAGTGCAATTTATACGCCATTTCATGCGCTTTGAGATGCCGCTTAGCCCAATACGCTATCTGAGAAAGGAGCGACGTAAATTGAACAAATGTGATGGAATTTCGCTGAATTCTTAGATTAACCATAATGTAAAATGATATAATCGGGTCTCTGTTCGCCCCACCCTAGAAGTTTAATAGTGTATTTCACTCGACATTTCACAAGCTTTAGGATGCCGCCTAGCCCAGTAGGCGATCTGAAATAGGAGCGACGTAAATTGAACAAATGTGACAGAATTTCGCTGAATTCTTAAATTAACCGCAATATAAAATGATCTAATCGGCTCTCTGTTCGCCCAACCCTAGAAGTTTAATAGTGCATTTTACTCGCCATTTCATGCGCTTTAAGATGCCGCTTAGACCGATACGCTATCTGAAATAGGAGCGACGTAAATTGAACAAACGTGATAGAATTAAGCTGAATTCTTATATTAACCGTAATATAAAATGATCTAGTCGGGTCTCTGTTTGCCTTACCCTAGAAGTTTAGTAGTGCATTTTACTCGCCATTTCATGCGCTTTGAGATGCCGCTTAGCCCAATACGCTATCTGAAATAGGAGCGACGTAAATTGAACAAATGTGATAGAATTCCGCTGAATTCTTATATTAACCATAATGTAAAATGATCTACTCGGCTGTCTGTTCGCCCTACCCTACAAGCTTGATAGAGCATTTTACTCACCATTTCATGCGCTTTGAGATGCCGCTTAGCCCATTACGCTATCTGAAATAGGAGCGACGTAAATTGAACAAATGTGATAGAATTACGCTGAATTCTTATATTAACCGTAATATAAAATGACCTAATCTGGTCTCTGTTCGCCCTACCCTAGAAGTTTAATAGTGCATTTCACTCGCCATTTCATGCGCTTTGAGATGCTGCTTAGCCCAATACGCTATTTGACATAGGAGCGACGTAAATTGAACAAATGTGATAGAATTTCGCTGAATTCTTAAATTAACCATAATAGAAAATGATCTAATCGGGTCCCTGTTTGCCCTACCCTAGAAGTTTAATAGTGCATTTTACTCGCCATTTCATGCGCTTTGAGATGCCGGTTAGCCCAATACGCTATCTGAAATAGGAGCGACGTAAATTGAACAAATGTGATAGAATTACGCTGCCTTCTTATATTAACCGTAATATAAAATGATCTAATCGCGTCTCTGATTGCCCTATCATAGAAGTTTAATTGTTCATTTAGCTCGGCATTTCATGCGCTTTAAGGTGCCGCTTATCCCGATACGCTATCTGAAGTTGGAGCGACGTAAATTGAACAAATGTGATAGAATTACGCTGGATTCTTATATTAACCATAATATGAAATGATCTAATCGGGTCTCTGATTGCCCTATCATAGAAGTTTAATACTGCATTTTACTCGCCATTTCATGCGCTTTAAGGTGCCGTTTAGTCCAATACGCTATCTAGAATAGGAGCGTCGAAAATTGAACAAATGTGATAGAATTACTCTGAATTCTTATATTAATCATAATATAAGATGATCTAATCGGGTCTCTGATTGCCCTATGCTAAAAGTTTAGTAGTGCATTTTACTCGTCATTTCATGCGCTTTAAGATGCCACATAGCCCAATACGCTATCTGAAATAGAGGCGACGTAAATTGAACAAGCGTGATAAAATTTCGCTGAATTCTTATATTAACCATAATATAAGATGACCTAATCGGGTCTCTGTTTGCCCTACCCTAGAAGTTTAATAGCGCATTTTATTCAACATTTCATGCGCTTTAAGATGCCACCTAGCCCAATACGCTCTCTGAAATAGGGGCGACGTAAATTGAACAAATGTGATAAAATTAGGCTGAATTCTTATATTAACAATAATATAAAAGGATCTAATCGGGTCTCTGATTGCCCTATCATAGAAGTTTAATAGTGCATGTTACTCGTCATTTCATGCGCTTTAAGGAGCCGCTTAGCCCAATACGCTATCAGAAATAGGAGCGACGTAAATTGATCAAATGTGATTGAATTTCGCTGAATTCGTATATTAACCATAATATAGAATGATCTAACCGGGCCTCTGATTGCCGTATCATAGAAGCTTAATAGTGCATTTTACTCCTCAGTCCATGCGCTTTAAGATGCCGCCCATCCAAATACGCTATCTGAAATAGGAGCGACGTAAATACAACAAAAGTGATAGAATTACGCTGAATTCTTATATTAATCATAATATAAGATGACGTAATCGGGTCTCTGATTGCGGTATCCGAGAAGTTCAGTAGTGCATTTTACTCGACATTTCATGAGCATTAAGATGCCGCATAGCCCAATGCGCTATCTGAAATTGGAGCTACGTAAATTGAACAAACGTGATAGAATTACGCAGAATTCTTATATTAACCATAATATAATATGATCTATTCGGGTCTCCGATTGCCCTATCATAGAAGGTTAGTAGTGCATTTTACTCGTCATTCCATGAGCTTTAAGATGCCGTCTCGCCAAATACGCTATCTGAAATAGGAGCGTCGTAAATTGAACAAATGTGATAGAATTACGCAGAATACTTATATTAATCATAATATAAGATGACCTAATCGGGTCTCTGATTGCCCTATCCGAGAAGTTTAGTTGTGCATTTTAATGGCCATTTCATGCGCTTTAAGGTGCCGCCTAGCCTAATACGCTATCTGAAATAGGAGCGACATAAATTGAACATATGTGATAGAATTTTGCTGAATTCTTAAATTACCCATAATATAAAATGATCTAATCGGGTCTCTGATTGACCTGTCATAGAAGTTTGATAGTGCATTTTACTCGACATTTCATGCGCTTTAAGATGCCGCCTAGCCCAATACGCTATCTGAAATTGGAACTACGTAAATTGAACAAACGTGATAGAATTACGCAGTATTCTTATATTAACCATAATATAATACGATCTATTCGGGTCTCTGATTGCCCTATCATAGAAGTTTAATAGTGCATTTTCCTCGACATTTCATGCGCTTTAAGATGCCGCCTCGCCCAATATGCTATCTGAAATAGGAGCGTCGTACATTGAACAAATGTGATAGAATTCCGGAGAATTCTTATATTAACCATAATTTAAAATGATCTAATCGGGTCTCTGATTGCCCTATCATAGAAGTGTAATAGTGCATTTTACTCGTCATTTCATACGCTTTAAGGTGCCGCCTAGCCCAATACGCTATCTGAAATTGGAGCTACGTAAATTGAACAAGTGTGATAAAATTACGTTGCATTCTTATATTAACAATAATATAAAATGATCTAATCGGGTCTCTGATTGCCCTATCATAGAAGTTTAATAGTGCATTTTACTCGTCGTTTCATGCGCTTTAAGGTGCTGCCTAGCCCAATACGCTATCTGATATTCGAGCTACGTAAATTGAACAAATGTGATAGAATTTCGCGGAATTCTTATATTAAACATAATATAAAATCATCTAATCGGGTGTCTGATTGGCCTATCATAGAAGGTTAGAAGTGCATTTTACTTGTCGTTCCACGCGCTTTAAGATGCAGCCTAGCAAAATACGCTATCTGAAATAGGAGCGACATAAATTAAACAAATGTGATAGAATTACGCTGCATCCTTATATGAATCATAATATAAGATGATCTGACCGGGTCTCTGATTGCCCTATCATAGAAGTTTCATAGTGCATTTTACTCGTCGTTTCATGCGCTTTAAGGTGCCGCTTAGCCCAATACGCTATCTGAAATTGGAGCGTCGTAAATAGAACAAATGTGATAGAATTACACTGAATTCTTATATTAACCATAATATAAGATGATCTTCTCGGGTCTCTGATTGCCCTATCAAAGAAGATTAGTAGTGCATTTGACTCGACATTTCATGCTCTCTAAGGTGCCGCCTAGTCAAATACCCTATCTGAAATAGGAGCGACGTAAATTGAACAAATGTGATAGAATTTCGATGAATTCCTATATTAACCATAATATAAAATGATCCAATCGGGTTTCTGATTGCTCTATCATAGAAGTTTAATGGTGCATTTTGTTCGCCATTTCATGCGCTATTAGGCGCCGCTTATCCCGATACGCTATCTGAAGTTGGAGCGACGTAAATTGAACAAATGTGATAGAATTACGCTGAAACCTTATATTAATCATAATATAAGATGACCTAATCGGGTCTCTGATTGCCCTATCCGGGACGTTTAGTAGTGCGTTTTACTCTTCACTTCATGCGCTTTACGGTGCCGCCCAGCCCAATACGCTATCTGAAATAGGAGCGACATAAATTGAAAAAATGTGATAGAATTACGTTGAATTCTTATATGAACAATAATATGAAATGATCTAATCGGGTCTCTGGTTGCCCTAACATAGAAGTTTAATAGTGCATTTTACTCGACATTTCATGCGCTTTAAGGTGCCGCCTAGCCCAATACGCTATCTGAAATTGGAGCTACGTAAATTGAACGAACGTGATAGAATTACGCATATTTCTTATGCTAACCATAGTATAATACGATCTTTTCAGTTCTGTGATTGCCCTATCATAGAAGTTTAATAGTGCATGTTGCTCGCCATTTCATGCGCTTTAAGCTGCCGCTTATCCCAATACGCTATCTGAAATAGGAGCGACGTAAATTGAACAAATGTGATAAAATTTCGCTGAATTCTTATATTAACCATAATATAAGATGACCTCATCGGGTATCTGCTTGCCCTATCTGAGAAGACTAGTAGAGCAGTTTTGTCGTCATTTCATGCGCTTTGAGGTGCCGGATAGCCCAATACGCTATCTGAAATAGGAGCGACGTAAATTGAACAAATGTGATAGAATTACGCAGAATTCTTATATTAACCATAATATAAAATGATGTAATGGGGTCTCTGATTACCCTATCATAGAAGTTTAATAGTGCATTTTACTCGTCATATCATGCGCTTTAAGGTGCCGCTTATCCCAATACGCTATCTGAAATAGGAGCGACGTAAATTGAACAAATGTGATAGAATTACGCTGAATTCTTATATTAATCATAATATAAGATGACCTAATCGGGTCTCTGATTGCCCTATCCGAGAAGTTTAGTAGTGCATTTTACTCGACATTTCATGCGCTTTAAGATGCCGCCTCGCCCAATACGCTATCTGAAATAGGAGCAACGTAAATTGATCAAATGTGATAGAATTACGCAGAATTCTTATATTAACCATAATTTAAAATGACCTAATCGGGTCTCTGATTGCCCCATCCGAGAAGCTTAGTAGTGCATTTTACTCTACATATCATGCGCTTTAAGTTGCCGCCACGCCCAATACGCTATCTGAAATTGGAGCGACGTGCATTGTACAAACGTGATAGAATTACGCAGAATTCTTATATTAACCATAATATAATACGATCTATTCGGGTCTCTGATTGCCCTATCATAGAAGTTTAATAGTGCATTTTGCTCGTCATTTCATGCGCATTAAGGTGCCTCTCAGCCCAATAGACTATCTGAAGTAGGAGCGACGTAAATTGAACAAATGTGATAGAATTACGCATAATTCTTATATTACCCATAATATAAGATGATCTAATCCGATCTCTGATTGCCCTATCATAGAAGTTTAGTAGTGCATTTTACTCGACATTTCATGCGCTTTAAGGTGCCGCCTAGCCCAATACGCTATCTGAAATTGGAGCTACGTAAATTGAACAAGTGTGATAGAATTACGCAGAATTCTTATATTAACCATGATTTAAAATGATCTGATCGGGTCTTTAGTTGCCCTATCATAGAAGTTTAACAGTGCATTTTACTCGTCATTTCATGCGCTTTAAGGTGCCGCCTATCCCAACACGCTATCTGAAATTGGAGCTGCGTAAATTGAATAAATCTGATAGAGTTACGCAGAATTCTTATATTAATCATAACATAAAATGATCTAATCGGGTCACTGAATGCCCTATCAAAGAAGTTTAGTAGTGCATTTTACTCGCCATTTCATGCGCTTTAAGGTACCGCTTAGCCCAATACGCTATCTGAAATAGGAGCGACGTAAATTGAACAAATGTGATAGAATTACGCATAATTCTTATATTACCCATAATATAAGATGATCTAATCGGATCTCTGATTGCCCTATCATAGAAGTTTAGTAGTGCATCTTACTCCACATTTCATGCGCTTTAAGACGCCTCTTAGCCCTGTACACTATCTGAAATAGGAGCGACGTAAATTGAACAAATATGATAGAATACCGCTGAATTATTATATGAACCATAATATAAAATGATCTAATCGGGTCTCTGATTGCCCTATCCGAGAAGTTTAGTAGTGCATTTTACTCGACGTTTCATGCGCTTTAAGATGCCGCCTCACCCAGTACGCTATCTGAAATAGGAGCGTCGTAAATTGAACAAATGTGATAGAATTACGCAGAATTCTTATATTAACCATGATTTTAAATGATCTAATCGGGTCTCTGATTGCCCTATCATAGAAGTTTAATAGTGCATTTTACTCGTCATTTCATGCGCTTTAAGGTGCCGCTTAGCTCAATACGCTATCTGAAATAGGAGCGACGTAAATTGAACAAATGTGATAGAATTACGAATAATTCTTATATTAACCATAATATAAAATGATGTAATCGGGTCTCTGATTGCCCTATCATAGAAGTTTAATAGTGCATTTTACTCGTAATTTCATGCGCTTTAAGGTGCCGCTCAGCCCAATACGCTATCTGAAATAGCAGCGACGTAAGTTGAACAAATGTGATAGAATTAAGCTGAATTCTTATATTAACCATGATTTAAAGTGATCTAATCGGGTCTCTGATTGTCCTATCATAGAAGGATAGGAGTGCATTCTACTCGTCATTCCACGCGCTTTAAGATGCCGCCAAGCCCAATATACTATCTGAAATAGGAGCGACGTAATTTGAAGAAATGTGATAGAAGTACGCTGAATTCTTATATTAATCATAATATAAGATGACCTAATCGGGTCTCTGATTGCCCTATCCGAGAAGTTTAGTAGTGCATTTTACTCGACATTTCATGCGCTTTAAGATGCCGCCTCGCCCAATACGCTATCTGAAATAGGAGCAACGTAAATTGATCAAATGTGATAGAATTACGCAGAATTCTTATATTAACCATAATTTAAAATGACCTAATCGGGTCTCTGATTGCCCCATCCGAGAAGCTTAGTAGTGCATTTTACTCTACATATCATGCGCTTTAAGTTGCCGCCACGCCCAATACGCTATCTGAAATTGGAGCGACGTGCATTGTACAAACGTGATAGAATTACGCAGAATTCTTATATTAACCATAATATAATACGATCTATTCGGGTCTCTGATTGCCCTATCATAGAAGTTTAATAGTGCATTTTGCTCGTCATTTCATGCGCATTAAGGTGCCTCTCAGCCCAATAGACTATCTGAAGTAGGAGCGACGTAAATTGAACAAATGTGATAGAATTACGCATAATTCTTATATTACCCATAATATAAGATGATCTAATCCGATCTCTGATTGCCCTATCATAGAAGTTTAGTATTGCATTTTACTCGACATTTCATGCGCTTTAAGGTGCCGCCTAGCCCAATACGCTATCTGAAATTGGAGCTACGTAAATTGAACAAGTGTGATAGAATTACGCAGAATTCTTATATTAACCATGATTTAAAATGATCTGATCGGGTCTTTAGTTGCCCTATCATAGAAGTTTAACAGTGCATTTTACTCGTCATTTCATGCGCTTTAAGGTGCCGCCTATCCCAACACGCTATCTGAAATTGGAGCTGCGTAAATTGAATAAATCTGATAGAGTTACGCAGAATTCTTATATTAATCATAACATAAAATGATCTAATCGGGTCACTGAATGCCCTATCAAAGAAGTTTAGTAGTGCATTTTACTCGCCATTTCATGCGCTTTAAGGTACCGCTTAGCCCAATACGCTATCTGAAATAGGAGCGACGTAAATTGAACAAATGTGATAGAATTACGCATAATTCTTATATTACCCATAATATAAGATGATCTAATCGGATCTCTGATTGCCCTATCATAGAAGTTTAGTAGTGCATCTTACTCCACATTTCATGCGCTTTAAGACGCCTCTTAGCCCTGTACACTACCTGAAATAGGAGCGACGTAAATTGAACAAATATGATAGAATACCGCTGAATTATTATATGAACCATAATATAAAATGATCTAATCGGGTCTCTGATTGCCCTATCCGAGAAGTTTAGCAGTGCATTTTACTCGACGTTTCATGCGCTTTAAGATGCCGCCTCACCCAGTACGCTATCTGAAATAGGAGCGTCGTAAATTGAACAAATGTGATAGAATTACGCAGAATTCTTATATTAACCATGATTTTAAATGATCTAATCGGGTCTCTGATTGCCCTATCATAGAAGTTTAATAGTGCATTTTACTCGTCATTTCATGCGCTTTAAGGTGCCGCTTAGCTCAATACGCTATCTGAAATAGGAGCGACGTAAATTGAACAAATGTGATAGAATTACGAATAATTCTTATATTAACCATAATATAAAATGATGTAATCGGGTCTCTGATTGCCCTATCATAGAAGTTTAATAGTGCATTTTACTCGTAATTTCATGCGCTTTAAGGTGCCGCTCAGCCCAATACGCTGTCTGAAATAGCAGCGACGTAAGTTGAACAAATGTGATAGAATTAAGCTGAATTCTTATATTAACCATGATTTAAAGTGATCTAATCGGGTCTCTGATTGTCCTATCATAGAAGGATAGGAGTGCATTCTACTCGTCATTCCACGAGCTTTAAGATGCCGCCAAGCCCAATATACTATCTGAAATAGGAGCGACGTAATTTGAAGAAATGTGATAGAAGTACGCTGAATTCTTATATTAATCATAATATAAGATGACCTAATCGGGTCTCTGATTGCCCTATCCGAGAAGTTTAGTAGTGCATTTTACTCGACATTTCATGCGCTTTAAGATGCCGCCTCGCCCAATACGCTATCTGAAATAGGAGCAACGTAAATTGAACAAATGTGATAGAATTACGCAGAATTCTTATATTAACCATAATTTAAAATGACCTAATCGGGTCTCTGATTGCCCCATCCGAGAAGCTTAGTAGTGCATTTTACTCTACATATCATGCGCTTTAAGTTGCCGCCACGCCCAATACGCTATCTGAAATTGGAGCGACGTGCATTGTACAAACGTGATAGAATTACGCAGAATTCTTATATTAACCATAATATAATACGATCTATTCGGGTCTCTGATTGCCCTATCATAGAAGTTTAATAGTGCATTTTGCTCGTCATTTCATGCGCATTAAGGTGCCTCTCAGCCCAATAGACTATCTGAAGTAGGAGCGACGTAAATTGAACAAATGTGATAGAATTACGCATAATTCTTATATTACCCATAATATAAGATGATCT
Source organism: Macropis europaea (assembly GCA_916610135.2). Lineage (NCBI taxonomy): Eukaryota > Metazoa > Arthropoda > Insecta > Hymenoptera > Melittidae > Macropis > Macropis europaea. Next base: position 120,004 of record CAKAJE020000923.1, on the reverse strand, counting down.
AATCCGATCTCTGATTGCCCTATCATAGAAGTTTAGTATTGCATTTTACTCGACATTTCATGCGCTTTAAGGTGCCGCCTAGCCCAATACGCTATCTGAAATTGGAGCTACGTAAATTGAACAAATGTGATAGAATTACGCAGAATTCTTATATTAACCATGATTTAAAATGATCTGATCGGGTCTTTAGTTGCCCTATCATAGAAGTTTAACAGTGCATTTTACTCGTCATTTCATGCGCTTTAAGGTGCCGCCTATCCCAACACGCTATCTGAAATTGGAGCTGCGTAAATTGAATAAATCTGATAGAGTTACGCAGAATTCTTATATTAATCATAACATAAAATGATCTAATCGGGTCACTGAATGCCCTATCCTAGAAGTTTTATAGTGCATTTTACTCGCCATTTCATGCGCTTTAAGGTACCGCTTAGCCCAATACGCTATCTGAAATAGGAGCGACGTAAATTGAACAAATGTGATAGAATTACGCATAATTCTTATATTACCCATAATATAAGATGATCTAATCGGATCTCTGATTGCCCTATCATAGAAGTTTAGTAGTGCATCTTACTCCACATTTCATGCGCTTTAAGACGCCTCTTAGCCCTGTACACTATCTGAAATAGGAGCGACGTAAATTGAACAAATATGATAGAATACCGCTGAATTATTATATGAACCATAATATAAAATGATCTAATCGGGTCTCTGATTGCCCTATCCGAGAAGTTTAGCAGTGCATTTTACTCGACGTTTCATGCGCTTTAAGATGCCGCCTCACCCAGTACGCTATCTGAAATAGGAGCGTCGTAAATTGAACAAATGTGATAGAATTACGCAGAATTCTTATATTAACCATGATTTTAAATGATCTAATCGGGTCTCTGATTGCCCTATCATAGAAGTTTAATAGTGCATTTTACTCGTCATTTCATGCGCTTTAAGGTGCCGCTTAGCTCAATACGCTATCTGAAATAGGAGCGACGTAAATTGAACAAATGTGATAGAATTACGAATAATTCTTATATTAACCATAATATAAAATGATGTAATCGGGTCTCTGATTGCCCTATCATAGAAGTTTAATAGTGCATTTTACTCGTAATTTCATGCGCTTTAAGGTGCCGCTCAGCCCAATACGCTGTCTGAAATAGCAGCGACGTAAGTTGAACAAATGTGATAGAATTAAGCTGAATTCTTATATTAACCATGATTTAAAGTGATCTAATCGGGTCTCTGATTGTCCTATCATAGAAGGATAGGAGTGCATTCTACTCGTCATTCCACGAGCTTTAAGATGCCGCCAAGCCCAATATACTATCTGAAATAGGAGCGACGTAATTTGAAGAAATGTGATAGAAGTACGCTGAATTCTTATATTAATCAGAATATAAGAAGACCTAATCGGGACTCTGATTGCCCTATCCGAGAAGTTTAGTAGTGCGTTTTACTCGACATTTCATGCGCTTTAAGATGCCGACTCGCCCGATACGCTATCTGAAATAGGAGCGACGTAAATTGAACAAATGTGATAGAATTACATATAATTCTCATATTAACAATAATATAAAATGATCTAATCGGGTCTCTGTTTGCCGTTCCCTAGAAGTATAATAGTGCATTTTACTCGACATTTCATGCGCTTTAAGATACCACCTAGCCCAATACGCTATCTGAAATAGGGGCGACGTAAATTCAACAAATGTGATCAAATTACTCTGTATTCTAATATTAACAATAATATAAAATGATCTAATCGGGTCAATGATTGCCCTCTCATAGAAGGTTAGTAGTGCATTTTACTCGTCATTCCACGCGCTTTACGATGCCACCTATCCCAATACGCTATCTGAAATAGGAGCGACGTAAATTGATCAAATGTGATAGAATTACGCTGAATTCTTATATTAATCATAATATAAGATGATCTAATCGGGTCTCTAATTGCCCTATCATAGAAGTTTAATGTCTCATTTTACTCGTCATTTCATGCGCTTTAAGGTGCCGCTTAGCCCATTACGCTATCCGAAATAGGAGCGACGTAAATTGAACAAATGTGATAGAATTTCGCTGAATTCTTATATTAACCATAATTTAAAACGATCTAATCGGGTCTCTGATTGCCCCATCATACAAGTTTAATAGTGCATTTTACTCGTCATTTCATTCGCTTTATGGTGCCGCTTAGCCCAATACGCTATCTGAAATAGGAGCGACGTAAATTGAACAAATGTGATAGAATTACGCAGAATTCTTATATTAACCATAATTTAAAATGACCTTGTCGGGTCTGTGACTGCCCTATCCGAGAAGTTTAGTAGTGCATTTTACTCGTAATTTCATGCGCTTTAAGATGCCGCCTCGCCCAATACGCTATCTGAAATAGGAGCTGCGTAAATTGAATAAATGTGATAGAGTTACGCAGAATTCTTATATAAACCATAATATAAAATGATCTAATCGGGTCTCTGATTGCCCTATCAAAGAAGTTTAGTACTGCATTTTACTCGACATTCCATGCGCTTTAAGATGCCGCCTCGCCCAATACGCTATCTGAAATAGGAGCGACGTAAATTGAACGAATGTGATAGAATTACGCAGAATTCTTACATTAACCATAATTTAAAATGACCTAATCGGATCTCTGATTGCCCTATCCGAGAAGTTTAGTAGTGCATTTTACTCGACATTTCATGCCCTTTAAGATTCCGCCTCGCCCAATACGCTATCTGAAATAGGAGCGACGTAAATTGAATAAATGTGATAGAATTACGCAGAATCCTTATATTAACCATAATTTAAAATGACCTTGTCGGGTCTGTGATTGCCCTATCCGAGAAGTTTGGTAGTGCATTTTACTCGTAATTTCATGGGCTTTAAGATGCCGTCTCGCCCAATACGCTATCTGAAATAGGAGCGACGTAAATTGAATAAATGTGATAGAATTACGCAGAATTCTTATATTAACCATAATTTAAAATGACCTTGTCGGGTCTGTGATTGCCCTATCCGAGAAGTTTGGTAGTGCATTTTACACGTAATTTCATGCGCTTTAAGATGCCGCTTAGTCCAATACGCTATCTGGAATAGGAGCGACGTAAATTGAACAAATGTGATAGAATTACGACGAATTCTTATATTAACCGTAATTTAAAATGATCTAATCGGGTCTCTGTTTGCCTTACCCTCGAAGTTTAATAGTGCGTTTTACTCGCCATTTCATGCGCTTTGAGATGCCGCTTAGCCCAATACGCTATCTGATATAGGCGCGACGTAAATTGAACAAATGTGATAGAATTCCGCTGAATTCTTAAATTAACCGCAATATAAAATGATCTAATCGGCACTCTGTTCGCCCAACCCTAGAAGTTTAATAGTGCATTTTACTCGCCATTTCATGCGCTTTGAGATGCCGCTTAGGCCAATACGCTATCTGTCATAGGAGCGACTTAAATTGATCAAATGTGATAGAATTAAGCTGAATTCTTATATTAACCGTAATATAAAATGATCTAATCGGGTCTCTGTTTGCCTTACCCTAGAAGTATAATAGTGCATTTTACTCGCCATTTCATGCGCTTTGAGGTGCCGCTTAGCCCAAGACGCTATCTGAAATAGGAGCGACGTAAATTGAACAAATGTGATAGAATTTCGCTGAATTCTTATATTAACCGTAATATAAAATGGT
>CAKAJE020000923.1:0-115810 GCA_916610135.2 Macropis europaea | reverse complement strand
AATAGGAACGACGTGATTTGAACAAATATGATAGAATTACGCTGCGTCCTTATATTAATCATAATATAACAAGACCTATTCGGGTCTCTGATTGCCCTATCCAAGAAGTTTAGTAGTGCATTTTACTCGACATTTCATGCGCTTTAAGATGCCACCTAGCCCAATACGCTATCTGAAATAGGAGCGACGTAAATTGAACAAATGTGATAGAAATACGCAGAATTCTTATATTAACCATGAGTTAAAATGATCTAATCGGGTCTGATTGCCCTATCATAGAAGTTTAATAGGGCATTTTACACGTCATTTCATGCGCTTTAAGATGCCACATAGCCCAATACGCTATCTGAAATCGGGGCAACGTAAATTGAACAAATGTGATTAAATTACGCTGAATTCTTATATTAACAATAATATAAAATGATCTAATCGGGTATCTGATTGCCATATCAAAGAAGTTTAATAGTGCATTTCACTCGTCATTTCATGCGCTTTAAGGTGCCGCTTAGCCCAAGACGCTATTTGAAATAGGAGCGACGTAAATTGAACATACGTGATAGAATTTCGCTGAATTCTTATATTAACCATAATATAAAATGATCTAATCGGGTCTCTGATTGCCCTATCATAGAATGTTAGAAGTGCATTTTACTCGTCATTCCACGCGCTTTAAGATGCCGCATAGCCCAATACGCTATCTGAAATAGGAGCGACGTAAATTGAACAAATGTGATAGAATTTCGCTGAATTCTTATATTAACCATAATATAAAATTATGTAATCGGGTCTCCATTGCCCTATCACAAAAGGTTAGTAGTGCATTTTACTCGTCATTCCACGCGCATTAAGATGCCGCCTAGCCCAATACGCTAACTGAAATAGGAGCGACGTAAATTGAACAAATGTGATAGAGTTTCGCTGAATTCTTAAATTAACCATACTATAAGATAACCTAATCGGGTCTCTGTTTGCCGTACCCAAGAAGTTTAGTAGTGCAGTTTACTCGACATATCATGCGCTTTAAGATACAGCATAGACCAATACGCTATCTGAAATAGGACCGACGTAAATTGAACAAATGTGATAGAATTACGCTGCATCCTTATATTAACCATAATATAAAATGACATAATGGTGTCTCTGATTACCGTATCACTGAAGTTTAGTAGTGCATTTTAATCGGCATTTCATGCCCTTTAAGATGCCACCTAGCCTAATACGCTATCCGAAATAGGGGCGACGTAGATTGAACAAATCTGATAAAATTACGCCGCATTCTTAAATTAACAATAATATAAAATGATCTAATCGTGTCTCCGATTGCCCTATCATAGAAGTTTAATAGTGCATTTTACTCGCCATTTCATGCCGTTTAAGGTGCCGCATAGCCCAATACGCTATCTGAAATAGGAGCGACGTAAATTGATCATATGTGATAGAATTACGCAGAATTCTTATATTAAACATAATATAAAATGATCTAATCTGGTCTCTGTTTCCCCTACCGTAGAAGTTTAATAGTGCATTTTACTCGACATTTCATGCGCTTTAAGATACCACCTAGCCCAATACGCTATCTGAAATAGGGGCGACGTAAGTTGAACAAATGTGATAAAATTTCGCGGAATTCTTATATTAACCATAATATAAGATGACCTAATCGAGTCTCTGAATGCCCAATCCGAGAAGTTTAGTAGTGCATTTTACTTGACATTTCATGCGCTTTCAGATGCCGCCTGGTCCAATAAGCTATCTGAAATAGGAGCTACGTAAATAGAACAAACGTGATAGAATTACGCTGAGTTCTTATATTAACCATAATATAAGATGACCTAATCGGGTTTCTGATTGCCCTATCCGAGAAGTTTAGCAGTGCATTTTACTCGACATTTCATGCGCCTTAAGATGCCGCCTAGTCCAATACGCTATCCGAAATTGGAGCGACGTAAATTGAACAAACGTGATAGAATTACGCAGAATTCTTATATTTACCATAATATAATACGATCTATTCGTGTCTGTGATTGCCCTATCATAGAAGTTTAATAGTGCATTTTATTCGTCATTTCATGCGCTTTAAGGTGACGCTTAGCCCAATACGCTATCTGAAGAAGGTGCGACGTAAATTGAACAAATGTGATACAATTTCGCAGAATTCTTATATTAACCATAATATAAAATGATCCAATCGGGTCTCTGATTGCCCTATCATAGAAGATTAATAGTGCATTTTACTCGCCATTCCATGCGCTTTAAGATTCCGCCTATCCCAATACGCTATCTGAAATTGTAGCTACGTAAATTGAACAAACGTGATAGAATTACGCAGAATTATTATATTAACCATAATATAATATGATCTATTCGGGTCTCTGATTGCCCTATCATAGAAGTTAAATAGTGCATTATACTCGTCATTTCATGCGCATTATGTTGCCGCCTAGCCCAATACGCCATCTGAAATAGGAGCGACATAAATTGAACAAATGTGATAAAATTACGTTGAATTCTTATATTTACCATAATATAAAATGATCTCATCGGGTCTCTGATTGCCCTATCATAGAAGTTTAATAGTGCATTTTACTCGTCATTTCATGCGCTTTAAGGTACCGCTTAGCCCAATACGCTATCTGAAATAGGAGCGACGTAAATTGAACAAATGTGATAGAATTACGCTGAATTCTAATATTAACCGTAATATAAAATGATCTAATCGGGTCTCTATTTGCCTTACCCTAGAAGTTTAGTAGTGCATTTTACTCGCCATTTCCTGCGCTTTGAGCTGCCGCGTAGCACGATACGCTATCTGAAATAGGAGCGACGTAAGTTGAACAAATGTGATAGAATTACGCTGCATTCTGATGCTAACCGTAATATAAAAAGATATAATCGGGTCTCCGTTTGCCTTATCCTAGAAGTTTAATAGTGCATTTTGCTCGCTATTCCATGCGCTTTGAGATGCTTCTTAGCACAATACGTTATCCGAAATAGGAGCGACGTAAATTGAACAAATGTGATAGAATTACGCAGAATTCTTGTATTAACCATAATTTAAAATGATCTAATCGGGTCTCTGATTGCCCTATCATAGAAGTTGAATAGTGGATTGTTCTCGTCATTTCATGCGCTTTATGGTGCCGCTTAGCCCAATACGCTATCTGAAATTGGAGCTACGTAAATTGAACAAGTGTGATAGAATTTCGCTGAATTCTTATATTAACCATAATGTAAAATGATCTAATCGGGTCTCCGTTCGCCCTAACCTAGAAGTTTAATAGTGCATTTTACTCGCACTTTCATGCGCTTTGAGATGCCGCTTAGCCCAATACGCTATCTGAAATAGGTGCGACGTAAATGGATCAAATGTGATAAAATTACGTGGAATTCTTATATTAACCATAATTTAAAATGATCTAATCGGTTCTCTGATTGCCCTATCATAGAAGTTTAATAGTGCATTTTACTCGTCATTTCATGCGCTTTGAGATGCCGCTTAGCCCAATACGCTATCTGAAGTAGGAGCGACGTAAATTGAACCAACGTGGTTGAATTACGCAGAATTCTTATATTAACCATAATATAATATGATCTATTCGGGTGACTGATTGCCCTATCATAGAAGTTTAGTAGTGCATTTTACTCCACATGCCATGCGCTTTAAGATGCCGCCTAGCCCAATATACTATCTGAAATAGGAGCGTCGTAAATTGAACTAATGTGATAGAATTATGCAGAATTCTTATATTAACCATAATATAGAATGATCTAATCGGGTCTTTGATTGCCCTAGCATAGAAGGTTAGCAGTGCATTTTACTCGTCATTCTACGCGCTTTAAGGTGCCGCCAAGCCCAATACGCTATCTGAAATAGGAGCGACGTAAATTGAACAAACGTGACAGAATTACGCAGAATTCTTATATTAACCATAATACAAAATGATCTCATCGGGTCTCTGATTCCCCTGTCCGGGAAGTTTAGTAGTGCATTTTACTCGTCATTTCATGCGCTTTAAGATGCCGCCTAGCCCAATACGCTATCTGAAATAGGAGCGACGTAAAGTGAACAGACGTGATAGAATTACGCAGAATTCTTATATTAACCATAATTTAAGATGATCTAATCGGGTCTCTGATTGCCCTATCACAGAAGTTTAGTAGTGCATTTTACTCGTCATTTCATGCGCTTTAAGGTGCCGTCTAGCCCAATCCGCTATCCGAAATTGGAGCTGCGTAAATTGAATAAATGTGATAGAGTTACGCAGAATTCTTATATTAACCATAATACAAAATGATCTCATCGGGTCACTGATTGCCCTATCATAGAAGTTTAATAGTGCATTTTACTCGACATTTCATGCGCTTTAAGATGCCACATAGTCCAAAACGCTATCTGAAATTGGAGCTACGTAAATTGAATAAATGTGATAGAATTACGCAGAATTCATATATTAACCATAATATAATACGATGTATTCGGGTCTCTGATTGCCCTATCATAGAAGTTTAATAGTGCATTTTATTCGTCATTTCATGTGCTTTAAGGTGCCGCCTAGCCCAACACGCTATCTGAAATTGGAGCGATGTAAATTGAACAAATGTGATAGAATTTTGCTGAATTCTAATATTAACCATAATATAATATGATCTATTCGGGTCTCTGATTGCCCTATCATAGAAGTTTAATAGTGCATTTCACTCGTCATTTCATGCGCTTTAAGGTGCCGCCTAGCCCAGTACGCTATCTGAAATATGGGCGACGTAAATTGAACAAATGTGATAAAATTACGCTGAATTCTTATATTAACCATAATATAATGCGATCTATTCGGGTCTCTGATTGCTCTATCATAGAAGTTCAGCAGTGCATTTTACTCGTCATTTCATGCGCTTTAAGTCGCCGTCTAGCCCAATCCGCTATCTGAAGTTGGAGTAGCGTAAATTGAATAAATGTGATAGAGTTACGCAGAATTCTTATATAAACCATAATATAAAATGATCTCATCGGGTCTCTGATTGCCCTATCAAAGAAGTTTAGTACTGCATTTTACTCGTAATGCCATGCGCTTTAAGGTGCCGCTTAGCCCAATGCGCTATCTGAAATAGGAGCGACGTAAATTGAACAAATGTGATAGAATTACGCAGAATGCTTATATTAACCATAATATAATATGATCTATTCGGGTCTCTGATTGCCCTACCATAGAAGTTTAATAGTGCATTTCACTCGTCATTTCATGCGCTTTAAGGTGCCGCCTAGCCCAGTACGCTATCTGAAATAGGGGCGACGTAAATTGTACAAATGTGATAAAATTACGCTGAATTCTTATATTAACCATAATATAATACGATCTATTCTGGTTTCTGATTGCCCTATCATAGAAGTTTAATAGTGCATTTTACTCGACATTTCATGCGCTTTAAGGTGCCGCCTAGTCCACTACGCTATCTGAAATAGGAGCGACATAAATTGAACAAATGTGATAGAATTACGCAGAATTCTTATATAAACCATAATATAATACGATCTATTCGGGTCTCTGATTACCCTATCATAGAAGTTTAATAGTGCATGTTACTCGTCAATTCATGCGCTTTAAGGTGCCGCTTGGCCCAATACGCTATCTGAAATAGGAGCGACATAAATTGAACAAATGTGATAAAATTACGTTGAATTCTTATGTTAACAATAATACAAAATGATCTAATCGGGTCTCTGATTGCACTATCATAGAAGTTTACTAGTGCATTTTACTCGACATTTCATGCGCTTTAAGATGCCACCTAGCCCAATACGCTATCTGAAATACGAGCGACATAAATTGAACAAATGTGATAGAATTTCGCTGAATTCTTATATTAACCATAATATAGAATGATCTAATCGGGTCTCTGATTGCTCTATCATAGAAGTTTAATAATGCATTTTACTCGTCATTTCATGCGCTTTAAGGTGCCGCCTAGCCCAATACGCTATCTGAAATAGGGGCGACATAAATTGAACAAATGTGATATAATTACGTTGAATTCTTATATTAACAATAATATAAAATGATCTAATCGGGTCTCTGATTGCCCTGTCCGAGAAGGATAGTAGTGCATTTTATTCGCCACTTCATGTGCCTTAAGATGCCGCCTAGCTCAATACGATATCTGGTGTAGGAGCGACATGAATTGGACAAATGTGATATGGTTACGATGAATTCTTAAATCAACAATAACATAAGATGATCTAATCGGCTCTCCGGTTGCCCTACCCTAGATGTTTAATAGTGATTTTTACTCGACATTTCATGCGCTTTAAGATGCCACCTAGCTCAATACGATATCTGAAATGGGAGCTACGTAAATTCAACAAATGTGATTGAATTACGCAGAATTCTTATATTAACCATAACATAATACGATCTATTCGGGTCTCTGATTGCCCTATCATAGAAGTCCAATAGCGCATTTTACTCGTCATTTCTTGCGCTTTAAGGTGCCGCCTAGCCCAATACGCTATCTGAAATAGGAGCGACGTAAATTGAACAAATCTGATAAAATTTCGCTGGATTCTTATATTAACCATAATATATAATGATCTAATCGGGTCTCTGATTGCCCTATCGTAGAAGGTTAGTAGGGCATTTTACTCGTCATTCCACGCGCCTTAAGATGCCGCCTAGCCCATTACGCTATCTGAAATAGGAGCGACGTAAATTGAACAAATGTGATAGAATTACCCAGAATTCTTATATTAACCATAATATAAAATGATCTAATCGGGTCTCCGTTTGCCCTACCCTAGAAGTGTAACAGTGCATTTTACTCGTCATTTCATGCGCTTTAAGGTGCCGCCTAGCCCAATACGCTATCTGAAATAGGAGCGACGTCAATTGAACAAATGTGATAGAATTACACTGAATTCTTATATTAATCATAATATAAGATGATCAAATCGGGTCTCGGATTGCCCTATCCTAGAAGTTTAGTAGTGCATTGTACTCAACATTTCATGCGCTTTAAGATGCCGCTTAGCCCAATACGCTATCTAATATAGGAGCGACGTAATTGAACAAATGTGATAAAACTACGTTGAATTCTTATATTAACAATAATATAAAATGATCTATTTGGGTCTTTGATTGCCCTATCAAAGAAGTTTAATAGTGCATTTTACTCGACATTTCATGCGCTTTAAGATGCCGCCTCGTCCAATATACTATCTGAAATAAGAGCGTCGTAAATTGAACAAATGTGATAGAATTACGCAGAATTCTTATATTAACACTAATATAATATGATATATTCGGGTCTCCGATTGCCCTATCACAGAAGTTTAATAGTGCAGTTTACTCGTCATTTCAAGCGCTTTATGGTGCCGCTTAGCCCAATAGGCTATCTGAAACCGGAGCGACGTAAATTGAACAAATGTGATAGAATTTCGCTGAATTCTTATATTAACCATAATATTGCGTGATCTAATCGGGTCTCTGTTTGCCCTATCATAGAAGTTTAATAGTGCATTTTACTCGTCAGTTCATGCGCTTTAAGATGCCGCCTATCCCAATACGCTATCTGAAATAGGAGCGACGTAAATTGAACAAATGTGATAGAATTACGCTGAATTCTTATATTAATCATAATATAAGATGACCTAATCGGGTCTCTGATTGCCATACCCTAGAACTTTAACAGTGCATTTTACTCGACATTTCATGCGCTTTAAGATGCCACCTCGCCCAGTACGCTATCTGAAATAGGAGCGTCGTAAATTGAACAAATGTGATAAAATTACGCTGAATTCTTATATTAATCATAATTTAAAATGATCTAATCTGGTCTCTGATGGTCCTATCATATAAGTTTAATAGTGCATTTTACTCGACATTTCATGCGCTTTAAGTTACCACCTAGCCCAGTACGCTATCTGAAATTGTAGCTACGTAAATTGAACAAACGTGATAGAATTACGCAGAATTCTTAGATTAACCATAATATAGAATGTTCTATTCTGGTCTCTGATTGCCCTATCCGAAAAGTTTAGTAGTGCATTTTACTTGACATTTCATGCGCTTTCAGATGCCTCCTAAGCCAATAAGCTATCTGAAATTGGAGCTACGTAAATTGAACAAACGTGATAGAATTACGCAGAATTCTTAGATTAACCATAATATAGAATGATCTAATCGGGTCTTTGATTGCCCAATCATAGAAGGTTAGTAGTGCATTTTACTCGTCATTCTACGCTCTTTATGATGCCGCCTAGCCCAATACGCTATCTGAAATAGGAGCGACGTAAATTGAACAAATGTGATAGAATTTCGCTCAATTCTTAAATGAACCATAATATAAAATGATGTAATCGGGTCTCTGTTTGCCCTACCCCAGAAGTTTAATAGTGCATTTTGCTAGACATTTCATGCGCTTTAGGGTGCCACCTAGCCCAATACGCTATCTGAAATAGGGGCGACGTAAATTGAACAAATCTGATAAAATTACGCTTTATTCTTATATTAACAATAATATGAAATGATATAATCGGGTCTCTGATTGCCCTATCATAGAAGTTTAATGGTGCATTTTACTCGTCATTTCATGCGCTTTAAGGTGCCGTTTAGCCCAATACGCTATCTGAAATAGGCGCAACGTAAATTGAACAAATGTGATAGAATCACGCAGAATTCTTATATTAACCATAATATAATATGATCTATTCGGGTCTCAGATTGCCCTATCATAGAAGTATAATACTGCATTTTACTCGTCATTTCATGCGCTTTAAGGTGTCGCCTATCTCAATACACTATCTGAAATTGGAGATACGTAAATTGGACAAATGTGATAGAGTTACGACGAATTCTTATATTAACCATAATATAAAATGATCTAATCGGGTCTCTGATTGCCATATCATAGAAGGTTAGTAGAGCATTTTACTCGTCATTTCATGCGCTTTAACGTCCCGCCCAGCCCACTCCGCTATCTGATATTGGAGCTACCTAAATTCAACAAATGTGATAGAATTACGCAGAATTCTTATATTAACCATAATATAAAATGATCTAATGGGGTCTCTAATTAACCTATCATAAAAGTTTAGTAGTGCATTTTAATCGACATTTCATGCCCTTTAAGATTCTGCTTAGCCCGATACGCTATCTGAAATAGGAGCGACGTAAATTGAACAAATGTGATAGAATTTCGATGAATTCTTACATTATCAATAATATAAAATTACCTAATCGGGTCTCTGATTGCCCTATCAAAAAAGTTCAGTAGTTCATTTTACTCGTCATTTCATGCGCTTTAAGGTACCGTCTAGCCCAATCCGCTACCTGAAATTGGAGCTGCGTAAATTGAACAAATGTGATAGACTTACGCAGAATTCTTATATTAACCATAATTTAAAATGATCTAATCGGGACTCTGATTGCCCTATCATAGATGTTTAATAGTTCATTTTACTCGTCATTTCATGCGCTTGAAGGTGCCGTATAGCCCAATCCGCTATCTGAAATAGGAGCGACGTAAATTGACAAAATGTGATAGAATTAGGTTGAATTCTTATATTAATCATAATATAAGATGACCTAATCGGGTCTCTGATTGCCCTATCCTAGAAGTTTTGTAGTGCATTTTACTCGACATTTCATGCGCTTTAAGATGCCACATTGTCCAAAACGCTATCTGAAATTGGAGCTACGTAAATTGAACAGACGTGATAGAATTACGCAGAATTCTTATATTAACCATAATATAATACGATGTATTCGGGTCTCTGATTGCCCTATCATAGAAGTTTGATAGTGCATTTTACTCGTCATTTCATGCGCTTTAAGGTGCCGCCTAGCCCAATACGCTATCTGATATGGGAGCGGCATAAATTGATCAAATGTGATAAAATTACGTTGAATTCTTATATTAACAATAATACAAAATGATCTAATCGGGTCCCTGATTGCCCTGTCACAGAAGTTCAGCAGTGCATTTTACTCGACGTTTCATGCGCTTTAAGGTGCCGTCTAGCCCAATGCGCTATCTGAAATGTGAGCGACGTAAATTGAACAAATGTGATAGAATTACGCAGAATTCTTACATTAACCATAATTTAAAATGACCTAATCGTATCTCTGATTGCTCTATCCGGGAAGTTTAGCAGTGCATTTTACTCGTCATTTCATGCGCTTTAAGATGCCGAATCGCCCAATACGCTAACTGAAATAGGAGCTGCGTAAATTGAATAAATGTGATAGAGTTACGCAGAATTCTTATATTAACCATAATATAAAATGATCTAATCGGGTCTCTGTTTGCCCTATCATAGAAGTTTAATAGTGGATTTTACTCGTCACATCATGCGCTTTAAGGTGCCGCCTAGCCCAATACGCTATCTGAAATAGGAGCGACGTAAATTGAACAAATGTGATAGAATTTTGCTGAATTCTTATATTAACCATAATATAATATGATCTATTCGGGTCTCTGATTGTCCTATCATAGAAGTTTAATAGTGCATTTCACTCGTCATGTCATGCGCTTTAAGGTGCCGTCTAGCCCAATGCGCTATCTGAAATGGGAGCGACGTAAATTGAACAAATGTGATAGAATTACGCAGAATTTTTATATTAACCATAATATAAAATGATCTAATGGGGTCTCTAATTAACCTATCATAAAAGTTTAGTAGTGCATTTTAATCGACATTTCATGCCCTTTAAGATTCTGCTTAGCCCGATACGCTATCTGAAATAGGAGCGACGTAAATTGAACAAATGTGATAGAATTTCGACGAATTCTTACATTATCAATAATATAAAATTACCTAATCGGGTCTCTGATTGCCCTATCAAAAAAGTTCAGTAGTGCATTTTACTCGTCATTTCATGCGCTTTAAGGTACCGTCTAGCCCAATCCGCTACCTGAAATTGGAGCTGCGTAAATTGAACAAATGTGATAGACTTACGCAGCATTCTTATATTAACCATAATTTAAAATGATCTAATCGGGTCTCTGATTGCCCTATCATAGATGTTTAATAGTTCATTTTACTCGTCATTTCATGCGCTTGAAGGTGCCGTATAGCCCAATCCGCTATCTGAAATAGGAGCGACGTAAATTGAAAAAATGTGATAGAATTAGGTTGAATTATTATATTAATCATAATATAAGATGACCTAATCGGGTCTCTGATTGCCCTATCCTAGAAGTTTTGTAGTGCATTTTACTCGGCATTTCATGCGCTTAAGATGCCACCCAGCCCAGTACGCTATCTGAAATAGGAGCGACATAAATTGAACAAATGTGATACAAGTACGCAGAATTCTTATATTATACATAATATAAAATGATCTAATTGGGTCTTTATTCGACCTACCCTAGAAGTTTAATAGTGCATTTTACTCGGCACTTCATGCGCTTTGAGATGCCGCTTAGCCCAATACGCTATCTGATAAAGGGGCGACGTAAATTGAACAAATGTGATAAAATTACGCTGAATTCCTATATTAACAATAATATAAAATGATCTAATCGGGACTCCGATTGCCCTATCATAGAAGTTTAATAGTGCATTTTACTCGTCATTTCATGCGCTTTAAGGTGCCGCTTAACCCAATGTGCTTCCTGAAAAAGGAGCGACGTAAATTGAACAAATGTGATAAAATTACGCAGAATTCTTATATTAACCATAATTTAAAATGATCTACTCGGGTCACTGATTGCCCAATCAAAGAAGCTTAGTAGTGCATTTTACTCGTCATTTCATGCGCTTTAAGGTGCCGCTTAGCCCAATACACTATCTGAAATAGGAGCGACGTACATTGATCAAATATGATAGAATTTCGCTGAATTGTTATATTAACAATAATATAAAATGATCTAATCGGGTCTCTGATTGATCTATCATAGAAGGTTAGGAATATATTTTACTCGTCATTCCACGCGCTTTAAGTTACCGCGAAGCCCAATATATTATCTGAAATAGGAACGACGTAATTTGAACAAATGTGATAGAATTACGCTGAATTCTTATACTAATCATAATATAAGATGACCTAATCGGGTCTCTGATTGCCCTATCCGAGAAGTTTAGTAGTGCATTTTACTCGACATTTCATGCGCTTTAAGATGCCGACTCGCCCGATACGCTATCTGAAATAGGGGCGACGTAAGTTGATCAAATGAGATAAAATTACGCTGCATTCTTATATTAAAAATAATATAAAATGATCTAGTCGGGTCTCTGCTTGCCCTATCATAGAAGTTTAGTAGTACATTTTACTCGTCATTTCATGCGCTTTAAGGTGCCGCTTAACCCAACACGCTTTCTGAATAAGGAGCGACGTAAATTGAACAAATGTGATAGAATTACGCAGAATTCTAATATTAACCATAATTTAAAATGATCTAATCGGGTGTCTGATTGCCCAATCATAGAAGGTCAGTAGTGCATTTTACTCGACATTCCACGCGCTTTAAGATGCCGCCTAGCCCAATACGCTATCTGAAATAGGAGTGACGTAAATTGAACAACTGTGATAGAATTACGCTGCATCCTTATATTAACCATAATATAAAATGATCTAATCGGGTCTCAGATTGCCCTATCATAGAAGGTTAGTAGTTCATTTTACTCGTCCTTCCACGTGCTTTAAGATGCCGCCTAGCACAATACGCTATCTGAAATAGGAGCGACATAAATTGAACAAATGTGATAGAATTACGCAGAATTCTTATATTAACCATAATATATTACGATCTACTCGGTTCTCTGATTGCCCTATCATAGAAGTTTAATAGTGCATTTTACTCGTCACTTCATGCGCTTTAAGGTGACGTCTAGCCCAATACGCTATCTGAAATAGGAGCGATATAAATTGAACAAATGTGATAAAATTACGTTAAATACTTATATTAACCATAATATAATACGATCTATTCGGGTCTCTGATTGCCCTTTCATAGAAGTTTAATAGTGCATTTTACTCGACATTTCGTGCGCTTTAAGGTGCCGCCTAGCCCAATACGCTATCTGAAATTGGAGCTACGTAAATTGAACAACCGTGATGGAATTACGCAGAATTCTTATATTAACCATAATATAATACGATGTATTCGGGTCTCTGATTGCCCTATCATAGAAGTTTAATAGTGCATTTTACTCGTCATTTCATGCGCTTTAAGGTGCCGCCTAGCCCAATACGCTATCTGATATGGGAGCGGCATAAATTGATCAAATGTGATAAAATTACGTTGAATTCTTATATTAACAATAATACAAAATGATCTAATCGGGTCTCTGTTTGCCCTATCATAGAAGTTTAATAGTGGATTTTACTCGTCACATCATGCGCTTTAAGGTGCCGCCTAGCCCAATACGCTATCTGAAATAGGAGCGACGTAAATTGAACAAATGTGATAGAATTTTGCTGAATTCTTATATTAACCATAATATAATATGATCTATTCGGGTCTCTGATTGCCCTATCATAGAAGTTTAATAGTGCATTTCACTCGTCATTTCATGCGCTATAAGGTGCCGCCTAGCCCAGTACGCTATCTGAAATATGGGCGCCGTAAATTGAACAAATGTGATAATATTACCCTGAATTCTTATATTAACAATAATATAATACGATCTATTCGGGTCTCTGATTGCCCTATCATAGAAGTTTAATAGTGGATTTTACTCGTCATTTCGTGCGCTTTATGGTGCCGGCTAGCCCAATACGCTATCTGAAATAGGAGCGACGTAAATTGAACAAATGTGATAGAATTACGCAAGAATGCTTATACTAACCATAATTTAAAATGATCTAATCGGGACTCTGATGGCGCTATCATAGAAGTTTAATAGTGCATTTTACTCGTCATTTCATGCGCTTTAAGATGCCACCTAGTCCAAAACGCTATCTGAAATTGCAGCTACGTAAATTGAACAGACGTGATAGAATTACGCAGAATTCTCTTATTAACCATAATATAATACGATGTATTCGGGTCTCTGATTGCCCTATCATAGAAGTTTAATAGTGCATTGTACTCGTCATTTCATGCGCTTTAAGGTGCCGCCTAGCCCAATACGCTATCTGAAATGGGAGCGACGTAAATTGAACAAATGTGATAGAATTACGCAGAATTCTTATATTAACCATAATTTAAAATGACCTAATCGTATCTCTGATTGCCCTATCCGGGAAGTTTAGTAGTGCATTTTACTCGTCATTTCATTCGCTTTAAGATGCCGAATCGCCCAATACGCTATCTGAAATTGGAGTAGCGTAAATTGAATAAATGTGATAGAGTTACGCAGAATTCTTATATAAACCATAATATAAAATGATCTCATCGGGTCTCTGATTGCCCTAGCAAAGGAGTTTAGTACTGCATTTTACTCGTCACACCATGCGCTTTAAGGTGCCGCCTAGCCCAATACGCTATCTGAAATAGGGGCGACGTAAATTGAACAAATGTGATAGAATTACGCAGAATTCTTATATTAACCATAATTTAAGATGATCTAATCGGGTCTCTGATTGCCCTGTCACAGAAGCTCAGCAGTGCATTTTACTCGTCATTTCATGCGCTTTAAGGTGCCGTCTAGCCCAATCCGCCATCTAAAATTGGAGCAGCGTAAATTGAATAAATGTGATAGAGTTACGCAGAATTCTTATATAAACCATAATATAAAATGATCTCATCGGGTCTCTGCTTGCCCTACCAAAGAAGTTTAGTACTGCATTTTACTCGTCATTCCATGCGCTTTAAGGTGCCGCTTAGCCCAATGAGCTATATGAAATGGGAGCGATGTAAATTGAATAAATGTGATAGAATTACGCAGGATTCTTATATTACCCATAATTTAAAATGACCTTGTCGGGTCTGTGATTGCCCTATCCGTGAAGTTTAGTAGTGCATTTTACTCGTAATTTCATGCGCTTTAAGATGCCGCTTAACCCAATACGCTATCTGAAATAGGAGCGACGTAAATTGAACAAATGTGATAGAATTACGCAAGAATTCTTATATTAACCATAATTTAAGATGATCTGATCGGGTCTCTGATTGCCCTATCACAGAAGTTCAGTAGTGCATTTTACTCGACATTTCATGCGCTTTAAGGTGCCGTCTAGCCCAATCCGCAATCTGAAATTGGAGCTACGGAAATTGAACAAATGTGACAGAGTTACGCAGAATTCTTATATTAACCATAATATAACATGATCTAATCGGGTATCTGATTGCCCTATCATAGAAGGTTAGTAGTGCATTTTACTCCACATTTCATGCGCTTTAGGGTGCCGCTTAGACCAATACGCTATCTGAAATAGGAGCGACGTAAATTGAACAAATGTGATAGAATTACGCAGAATTCGTATATTAATCATAATATAAGATGATCTAATCGGTTCTCTGATTGCCCTATCATAGAAGGTTAGTAGTGCATTTTACTCGTCATTCCACGCGCTTTAAGATGCCGCCTAGACCAATATACTATCTGAAATAGGAGCGACGTCACTTGAACAAATGTGATAGAATTACGTTGAATTCTTATATTAATCATCATATAAGATGACCTAATCGGGTCTCTGATTGCCCTATCCGAGAAGTGTAGTAGGGCATTTTACTCGAAATTTCATGCGCTTTAAGGTGCCGCTTAGACCAATACACTATCTGAAATTGGAGAGACGTAAATTGAACAAATGTGATGGCGTTACGCTGCATTCTTATATTAATCATAATATAAGATTATATAATCGAGTCTCTGATTGCCCTGTCATAGAAGTTTAATTGTGCATTTTACTCGTCATTTCGTGCGCTTTAAGGTGCCTCCTAGTCCATTACGCTATCTGAAATTGGAGCTACGTAAATTGGACAAATGTGATACAATTACCCTGAATTCTCTTATTAACATTAATACAAAATGATTTAATTGGGTCTCTGATGGTCGAATCCGAGAAGATTAACAGAGCATTTTACTGGACATTTCATGCGCTTTAAGATGCCGCCTAGCCCATACGCTATATGAAATAGGAGCGACGTAAATTGAACATATGTGATAGACTTACGCAGTATATTTATCTTAACCATAAATTAAAATGATCTAATCGGGTCCCTGATTGTCCTATCACAGAAGCTTAATAGTGCATTTGACTCGTCATTTCATGCGCTTCAAGGTGCCTCTTAGCCCAATACGCTCTCTGAAATAGGAGCGACGTAAATTGAGCAAATGTGATAGAATTTCGCTGAATTCTTATATTAACCATAATATAAAATGATCTAATCGGGTCTCTGATTGCCCTACTATAGAAGGTTAGTAGTGAATTTTACCCGTCATTCACGCGCTTTAAGACGCCGCTTAGCCCAATGCGCTGTCTGAAGCAGCAGCGACGTAAATTGAACAAACGTGATAGAATTACGCAGAATTCTTATATTAACCATAATATAATATGATCTATTTGGGTCTCTGATTGCCCTATCATGCAAGGTTAGTAGTGCATTTTACTCGTCATTCCACGCGCTTTAAGGTGCCGCTTAGCCCAATATACTATCTGAAATAGGAGCGTCGTAAATTGAACAAATGTGATAGAATTTCGCTGAATTCTTATATTAACCAGAATATAAAATGATCTAATCGGGTCTCTGATTGCCCTATCATAGAAGGTTAGTAGTGCATTTTACTCGTCATTCCATGAGCTTTAAGATGCCGCCTCGCCAAATACGCTATCTGAAATAGGAGCGTCGTAAATTGAACAAATGTGATAGAATTACGCAGAATACTTATATTAATCATAATATAAGATGACCTAATCGGGTCTCTGATTGCCCTATCCGAGAAGTTTAGTTGTGCATTTTAATGGCCATTTCATGCGCTTTAAGGTGCCGCCTAGCCTAATACGCTATCTGAAATAGGAGCGACATAAATTGAACATATGTGATAGAATTTTGCTGAATTCTTAAATTAACCATAATATAAAATGATCTAATCGGGTCTCTGATTGCCCTATCATAGAAGTGTAATAGTGCATTTTACTCGTCATTTCATACGCTTTAAGGTGCCGCCTAGCCCAATACGCTATCTGAAATTGGAGCTACGTAAATTGAACAAGTGTGATAAAATTACGTTGCATTCTTATATTAACAGTAATATAAAATGATCTATTCGGGTCTCTGATTGCCCTATCATAGAAGTTTAATAGTGCATTTTACTCGACATTTCAGGCGCTTTAAGATGCCGCCTCGCCCAATATGCTATCTGAAATAGGAGCGTCGTACATTGAACAAATGTGATAGAATTCCGGAGAATTCTTATATTAACCATAATTTAAAATGATCTAATCGGGTCTCTGATTGCCCTATCATAGAAGTGTAATAGTGCATTTTACTCGTCATTTCATACGCTTTAAGGTGCCGCCTAGCCCAATACGCTATCTGAAATTGGAGCTACGTAAATTGAACAAGTGTGATAAAATTACGTTGCATTCTTATATTAACAATAATATAAAATGATCTAATCGGGTCTCTGATTGCCCTATCATAGAAGTTTAATAGTGCATTTTACTCGTCGTTTCATGCGCTTTAAGGTGCTGCCTAGCCCAGTACGCTATCTGATATTCGAGCTACGTAAATTGAACAAATGTGATAGAATTTCGCGGAATTCTTATATTAACCATAATATAAAATCATCTAATCGGGTCTCTGATTCCCCTATCATAGAAGGTTAGTAGTGGATTTTACTTGTCGTTCCACGCGCCTTAAGATGCCCCCTAGCAAAATACGCTATCTGAAATAGGAGCGACGTAAATTAAACAAATGTGATAGAATTACGCTGCATCCTTATATGAATCATAATATAAGATGATCTGATCGGGTCTCTGATTGCCCTATCATAGAAGTTTCATAGTGCATTTTACTCGTCGTTTCATGCGCTTTAAGGTGCCGCCTAGCCCAATACGCTATCTGAAATTGGAGCTACGTAAATTGAACAAATGTGATAGAATTTCGCGGAATTATTATATTAACCATAATATAAAATCATCTAATCGGGTCTCTGATTCCCCTATCATCGAAGGTTAGTAGTGGATTTTACTTGTCGTTCCACGCGCCTTAAGATGCCCCCTAGGAAAATACGCTATCTGAAATAGGAGCGACGTAAATTCAACATATGTGATAGAATTACGTTGCATCCTTATATTAATCATAATATAAAATGATCTAATGGGGTCTCTGATTTCCCTATCAGAGTAGTTTAATAGTACATTATTCTCGCCATTTCATACGCTTTGAGGAGCCGTTTAGCCCAACACGCTATCTGAAATAGGAGCGTCGTAAATAGAACAAATGTGATAGAATTACAATGAATTCTTATATTAACCATAATATAAAATGATCTAATCGGGTCTCTGATTGCCCTATCATAGAAGGTTAGTAGTGCATTTTACTCCACAGTTCATGCGCTTTAGGGTGCCGCTTAGACCAATACGCTATCTGAAATAGGAGCGACGTAAATTGAACAAATGTGATAGAATTACGCTGCATCCTTATATTAATCGTAATATAAAATGATCTAATGGGGTCTCTGATTTCCCTATCAGAGTAGTTTAATAGTGCATTTTACTCGACATTTCATGCTCTCTAAGGTGCCGCCTAGTCAAATACCCTATCTGAAATAGGAGCGACGTAAATTGAACAAATGTGATAGAATTTCGTTGAATTCTTATATTAACCATAATATAAAATGATCTAATAGGGTCTCTGATTGCCCTATCATTGAAGTTTAATAGTGCATTATACTCGCCATTTCATACGCTTTAAGGAGCCGTTTAGCCCAATACGCTATATGAAATAGGAGCGACATAAATTGAACAAATGTGATAGAATTTCGATGAATTCCTATATTAACCATAATATAAAATGATCCAATCGGGTTTCTGATTGCTCTATCATAGAAGTTTAATGGTGCATTTTGTTCGCCATTTCATGCGCTATTAGGCGCCGCTTATCCCGATACGCTATCTGAAGTTGGAGCGACGTAAATTGAACAAATGTGATAGAATTACGCTGAAACCTTATATTAATCATAATATAAGATGACCTAATCGGGTCTCTGATTGCCCTATCCGGGACGTTTAGTAGTGCGTTTTACTCTTCACTTCATGCGCTTTACGGTGCCGCCCAGCCCAATACGCTATCTGAAATAGGAGCGACATAAATTGAAAAAATGTGATAGAATTACGCAGAATAATTTTATTAACCGTAATATGAAATGATCTAATCGGGTCTCTGTTTGCCCTACCCTAGAAGTTTAATAGTGCATTTTACTCGACATTTTATGCGCTTTAAGATGCCGCGTAGCCCAATACGCTATCTGAAATAGGGGCGACGTAAATTGAGCAAATGTGATAAAATTTCGCTGAATTCTTATATTAACCATAATATAAGATGATCTAATCGGGTCTCTGTTTGCCCTATCTGAGAAGAATAGTAGAGCAGTTTTGTCGTCATTTCATGCGCTTTGAGGTGCCGGATAGCCCAATACGCTATCTGAAATAGGAGCGACGTAAATTGAACAAATGTGATAGAATTACGCTGAATTCTTATATTAATCATAATATAAGATGACCTAATCGGGTCTCTGATTGCCCTATCCGAGACGTTTAGTAGTGCATTTTACTCGACATTTCAGTCGCTTTAAGATGCCGCCTAGTCCAATACGCTATCTGAAATTGGAGCTACGTAAATTGAACAAAAGTGATAGAATTACGCAGAATTCTTATATTAACCATAATATAATACGATATATTCAGGTCTCTGATTACCCTATCATAGAAGTTTAATAGTGCATTTCACTCGTCATTTCATGCGCTTTAAGGTGCCGCCTAGCCCAATACGCTATCTGAAATAGGAGCGACATAAATTGAACAAATGTGATAGAATTACGTTGAATTCTTATATGAACAATAATATGAAATGATCTAATCGGGTCTCTGGTTGCCCTAACATAGAAGTTTAATAGTGCATTTTACTCGACATTTCATGCGCTTTAAGGTGCCGCCTAGCCCAATACGCTATCTGAAATTGGAGCTACGTAAATTGAACGAACGTGATAGAATTACGCATATTTCTTATGCTAACCATAGTATAATACGATCTTTTCAGTTCTGTGATTGCCCTATCATAGAAGTTTAATAGTGCATGTTGCTCGCCATTTCATGCGCTTTAAGCTGCCGCTTATCCCAATACGCTATCTGAAATAGGAGCGACGTAAATTGAACAAATGTGATAAAATTTCGCTGAATTCTTTTATTAACCATAATATAAGATGACCTCATCGGGTATCTGCTTGCCCTATCTGAGAAGACTAGTAGAGCAGTTTTGTCGTCATTTCATGCGCTTTGAGGTGCCGCATAGCCCAATACGCTATCTGAAATAGGAGCGACGTAAATTGAACAAATGTGATAGAATTACGCAGAATTCTTATATTAACCATAATATAAAATGATGTAATGGGGTCTCTGATTACCCTATCATAGAAGTTTAATAGTGCATTTTACTCGTCATATCATGCGCTTTAAGGTGCCGCTTATCCCAATACGCTATCTGAAATAGGAGCGACGTAAATTGAACAAATGTGATAGAATTACGCTGAATTCTTATATTAATCATAATATAAGATGACCTAATCGGGTCTCTGATTGCCCTATCCGAGAAGTTTAGTAGTGCATTTTACTCGACATTTCATGCGCTTTAAGATGCCGCCTCGCCCAATACGCTATCTGAAATAGGAGCAACGTAAATTGATCAAATGTGATAGAATTACGCAGAATTCTTATATTAACCATAATTTAAAATGACCTAATCGGGTCTCTGATTGCCCCATCCGAGAAGCTTAGTAGTGCATTTTACTCTACATATCATGCGCTTTAAGTTGCCGCCACGCCCAATACGCTATCTGAAATTGGAGCGACGTGCATTGTACAAACGTGATAGAATTACGCAGAATTCTTATATTAACCATAATATAATACGATCTAATCGGATCTCTGATTGCCCTATCATAGAAGTTTAGTAGTGCATCTTACTCCACATTGCATGCGCTTTAAGACGCCTCTTAGCCCTGTACACTATCTGAAATAGGAGCGACGTAAATTGAACAAATATGATAGAATACCGCTGAATTATTATATGAACCATAATATAAAATGATCTAATCGGGTCTCTGATTGCCCTATCCGAGAAGTTTAGCAGTGCATTTTACTCGACGTTTCATGCGCTTTAAGATACCGCCTCACCCAGTACGCTATCTGAAATAGGAGCGTCGTAAATTCAACAAATGTGATAGAATTACGCAGAATTCTTATATTAACCATGATTTTAAATGATCTAATCGGGTCTCTGATTGCCCTATCATAGAAGTTTAATAGTGCATTTTACTCGTCATTTCATGCGCTTTAAGGTGCCGCTTAGCTCAATACGCTATCTGAAATAGGAGCGACGTAAATTGAACAAATGTGATAGAATTACGCATAATTCTTATATTAACCATAATA
This sequence comes from Macropis europaea, assembly GCA_916610135.2. Lineage (NCBI taxonomy): Eukaryota > Metazoa > Arthropoda > Insecta > Hymenoptera > Melittidae > Macropis > Macropis europaea. The sequence continues at coordinate 94,277 of CAKAJE020000923.1, read as the reverse complement.
TAAAATGATGTAATCGGGTCTCTGATTGCCCTATCATAGAAGTTTAATAGTGCATTTTACTCGTAATTTCATGCGCTTTAAGGTGCCGCTCAGCCCAATACGCTGTCTGAAATAGCAGCGACGTAAGTTGAACAAATGTGATAGAATTAAGCTGAATTCTTATATTAACCATGATTTAAAGTGATCTAATCGGGTCTCTGATTGTCCTATCATAGAAGGATAGGAGTGCATTCTACTCGTCATTCCACGAGCTTTAAGATGCCGCCAAGCCCAATATACTATCTGAAATAGGAGCGACGTAATTTGAAGAAATGTGATAGAAGTACGCTGAATTCTTATATTAATCAGAATATAAGAAGACCTAATCGGGACTCTGATTGCCCTATCCGAGAAGTTTAGTAGTGCGTTTTACTCGACATTTCATGCGCTTTAAGATGCCGACTCGCCCGATACGCTATCTGAAATAGGAGCGACGTAAATTGAACAAATGTGATAGAATTACATATAATTCTCATATTAACAATAATATAAAATGATCTAATCGGGTCTCTGTTTGCCGTTCCCTAGAAGTATAATAGTGCATTTTACTCGACATTTCATACGCTTTAAGATGCCACCTAGTCCAATACGCTATCTGAAATAGGGGCGACGTAAATTCAACAAATGTGATCAAATTACTCTGTATTCTAATATTAACAATAATATAAAATGATCTAATCGGGTCAATGATTGCCCTCTCATAGAAGGTTAGTAGTGCATTTTACTCGTCATTCCACGCGCTTTACGATGCCACCTATCCCAATACGCTATCTGAAATAGGAGCGACGTAAATTGATCAAATGTGATAGAATTACGCTGAATTCTTATATTAATCATAATATAAGATGATCTAATCGGGTCTCTAATTGCCCTATCATAGAAGTTTAATGTCTCATTTTACTCGTCATTTCATGCGCTTTAAGGTGCCGCTTAGCCCATTACGCTATCCGAAATAGGAGCGACGTAAATTGAACAAATGTGATAGAATTTCGCTGAATTCTTATATTAACCATAATTTAAAATGATCTAATCGGGTCTCTGATTGCCCTATCACAGAAGTTTAATAGTGCATTGTACTCGTCATTCCATGCGCTTTAAGATGCCGCCTATCCTAATACGCTCTCTGAAACAGGAGCGAGGTAAATTGAACAAATGTGATAGAATTACGCTGAATTCTTATATTAATCATAATATAAGATGACCTAATCGGGTCACTGATTGCCCTATCCTAGAAGTTTTATAGTGCATTTTACTCGACATTGCATGCACTTTAAGATGCCACCTAGCCCGAAACGCTATCTGATATGGGGGCGACGTAAATTGAAAAAATGTGATAAAATTACGCAGAATTCTTATATTAACCATAATATAATAAGATCTAATCGGGTCTCTGATTGCCCTATCATAGGATTTTAATAGTGCATTTTACTCGACGTTTCATGCGCTTTAATGTGCCGCTCAGCCCAATAGACTATCTGAAGTAGGAGCGACGTAAATTAAGCTAATGTGTTAGAATTACGCATAATTCTTATATTAACAATAATATAAAATGATCTAATCGTGTCTCCGATTGTCCTATCTTAGAAGTTTAATAGTACATTTTACTCGTCATTTCATGCGCTTTAAGGTGCCGCCTAGCCCACTACGCTATATGAAATAGGAGCGACGTAAATTGAACAAATGTGATAGAATTACACTGAATTCTTATATTAATCATAATATAAGATCATCTAATCGAGTCTCTGATTGCCCTATCATAGAAGTTTAACAGTGCATTTTACTCGTCATTTCATACGCCATAAGGTGCCGCCTAGCCCAATACGCTATCTGAAATAGGAGCGACATAAATTGAACAAATGAGATAGAATTATGCAGAATTCTTATATTAACCATAATATAATACGATATATTCGGGTCTGTGATTGGCCTATCATAGAAGTTTAATACTGCATTTTACTCGTCATTTCATGCGCTTTAAGGTGCCGCTTAGCCCAATACGCTGTCTGAAATAGGAGCGACGTAAATTGAACTAATGTGATAGAATTTCGCTGAATTCTTAAATTAACCATAATATAAAATGATCTAATCGGGTCTCTGTTTGCCCTACCCTAGAAGTTTAATAGTGCATTTTACTCGACATATCATGCGCTTTAAGGTGCGGCTTAGCCCAATACGCTATTTGAAAAAGGAGCTACGTAAATTGAACAAATGTGATAGAATTATGCAGAATCCTTATATTAACCATAATATAATACGATATATTCGGGTCTGTGATTGGCCTATCATAGAAGTTTAATACTGCATTTTACTCGTCATTTCATGCTCTTTAAGGTGCCGCTTAGCCCAATACGCTGTCTGAAATAGGAGCGACGTAAATTGAACTAATGTGATAGAATTTCGCTGAATTCTTAAATTAACCATAATATAAAATGATCTAATCGGGTCTCTGTTTGCCCTACCCTAGAAGTTTAAAAGTGCATTTTACTCGACATATCATGCGCTTTAAGGTGCGGCTTAGCCCAATACGCTATCTGAAAAAGGAGCTCCGTAAATTGAACAAATGTGATAGAATCTCGCTGAATCCTTAAATTAACCATAATATAAAATGATCTAATCGGGTCTCTGATTGCCCTATCCGAGAAGTTTAGTAGTGCATTTTACTCGACATTTCATGCGCTTTAAGATGCCGCCTATCCCAATAGGCTATCTGAAATTGGAGCTACGTAAATTGGACAAACGTGATAGAATTACGCAGAATTCTTATATTAACCATAAAATAATACGATATATTCGGCTCTCTGATTGGCATATCATAGGAGTTTAATAGTGCACTTTACTCGCCACTTCATGCGCTTTAAGGTGCGGCTTAGCCCAATACGCTATCTGAAAAAGGAGCTACGTAAACTGAACAAATGTGATAGAATTTCGCTGAATCCTTAAATTAACCATAATATAAAATGATCTAATCGAGTCTCTGATTGCCCTATCATAGAAGTTTAATGGTGCATTTTACTCGTCATTTCATGCGCTTTAAGGTGCTGCTTAGCCCAATACGCTATCTGAAAAAGGAGCTACGTAAATTGAACAAATGTGATAGAATTTCGCTGAATCCTTAAATTAACCATAATATAAAATGATCTAATCGGGTCTCTGATTGCCCTATCATAGAAGGTTAGTGGTGCATTTTACTCGCCATTCCACGCGCTTTAAGATGCCGCCAAATCCAATACGCTATTTGAAATAGGAGCGACGTAAATTGAACAAGTGTGATAGATTTACGCCGCATCCATATATTAATCATAATATAAGATGACCTAATCGGGTGTCTGATTGCCCTATCCGAGAAGTTTAGTAGTACATTTTACTCGACATTTCATGCGCTTTAAGATGCCGCCTGCCCAACACGCTATCTGAAATTGGAGCTACGTAAATTGAAGAAACGTGATAGAATTACGCAGTATTCTGACATTCACCATAATATAATACGATCTATTCGGGTCTCTGATTGGCCTATCATAGAAGTTTAATACTGCATTTTACTCGCCATTTCATACGCCTTAAGGTGCCGCCTAGCCCAATACGCTATCTGAAATAGGAGCGACATAAATTGAACAAATGTGGTAGAATTACGCAGAATTCTTATATTAACCATAATATAAAATGATCTAATCGGGTCTCTGTTAGCCCTATCCGAGAAGTTTGGTAGTGCATTTTACTCGACATTTCATGCGCCTTAAGATGCCGCTTAGCCCAATCCGCAATCTGAAATTGGAGCTACCTAAATTGAACAAATGTGACAGAGTTACGCAGAATTCTTATATTAACCATAATATAAAATGATCTAATCGGGTCTCTGATTGCCCTATCCTAGAAGTTTAGTAGTGCATTTTACTCCACATTTGATGCGCTTTAAGATGCCGCTTAGCCCAATATGCTATCTGTAATTGGAGCTACGTAAATTGAACAAACGTGATAGAATTACGCAGAATTCTTGTATTAACCATAATATATTACGATCTATTTGGGTCTCTGATTGCCCTATCATAGAAGTTTAATAGTGCATTTTACTCGACATTTCATGCGCCTTAAGATGCCGCTTAGCCCAATCCGCAATCTGAAATTGGAGCTACCTAAATTGAACAAATGTGACAGAGTTACGCAGAATTCTTATATTAACCATAATATAAAATGATCTGATCGGGTCTCTGATTGCCCTATCATAGAAGGTTAGTAGTGAATTTTACTCGCCATTCCACGCGCTTTAAGATGCCGCCTAGCACAATACGCCATCTGAAATAGGGGCGTCGTAAATTGAACAAATGTGATAGAATTTCGCTGAATTCTTACATTAACCATAATATAGAATGATCTAATCGGGTCTCTGATTGCCCTATCATAGAAGTTTAATAGTGCATTTTACTCGACATTTCATGCGCTTTAAGATGCCACCTAGCCCAATACGCTATCTGAAATTGGAGCTACGTAAATTGAACAAACGTGATAGAATTACGCAGAAATCTTATATTAATCAAAACATAAGATGACCTTATCGGGTCTCTGATTGCCCTATCCTCGAAGTTTAGTAGTGCATATTACCCGATATTTCATGCGCTTTCAGATGCCGCTTAGCCCAATACGCTATCTGAAGTAGGAGCGACATAAATTGTACAAATGTGATAGAATTACGCAGAATTCTTGTATTAACCATAATATAATACGATCTATTCGGGTCTCTGATTTCCCGATCATAGAACTTTAACAGTGCATTTTGCTCGGCATTTCATGCGCTTTGAGGTGCCGCTTAGCCCAATCCGTTATCTGAAACAGGAGCGACGTAAATTGAACAAATGTGACAGAATTTCGCTGAATTCTTATATTAACCATAATATAAAATGATCTAATCGGGCCTCCGATTGCCCTGTCATAGAAGTTTAATAGTGCATTTTACTCGTCATTTCATGCGCTTTAAGATTCTGCGTTGCCCAATACGCTACCTGATATAGGAGCGACGTAAATTGAATAATTGTGGTTCAATTACGCTGAATTCTTCTAATAACCATAATATAAAATGGTCTAATCGGGTCTCCGACTGCCCAATCATGGAAGTTTAATAGTGCATATCACTCGACATTTCATGCGCTTTAAGATGCCGCCTAGCCCAATACGCTATCTGAAATTGGAGGTACGTAAATTGAACAAGTGTTATTGAGTTTCGCTGAATTCTTAAATTAACAATAATAGAAAATGATCTAATCGGGTCTCTGTTTGCCCTACCCTAGAAGTTTAATAGTGCATTTTACTCGACGTTTCATGCGCTTTAAGATGCAACCTAGCCCAATACGCTGTCTGAAACAGGGGCGACGTAAATTTAACAAATGTGATAAAATTACGCCGAATTCTTATATTAATAATAATATAAAATGATCTAATCGGGTCTCTGATTGCCCTATCATAGAAGTTTCATAGTGCATTTTACTCGTCATTTCATGCGCTTTAAGGTTCCGCTTAGCCCAATACGCTATCTGAAATAGGAACGACGTAAATTGAACAAATGTGATAAAATTACGTTGAATTCTTATATTAACAATAATATAAAATGATCTAATCGGGTCTCTGATTGCCCCATCATAGAAGTTTAATAGTGCATTGTACTCGTCAGTTCTTGCGCTTTAAGGTGCCGCTTAGCCCAATACGCTATCTGAAATAGGAACGACGTAAATTGAACAAATGTGATAGAATTTCGCCGAATTCTTATTTTAACCATAATATGAGATGACCTAATCGGGTCTCTGATTGCTGTATCCGAGAAGTTTAGTAGTGCGTTTTACTCGTCATTTCATGCGCTTTAAGATGCCGCTTAGCCCAATACGTTATCTGAAATAGGAGCGACGTAAATTGAACAAATGTGATAGAATTTCGCTGAATTCTTAAATTAACCATAATGTAAAATGATCTAATCGGGTCTCTGTTTGCCCTACCCTAGAAGTTTAATAGTGCATTTTACTCGTCATTTCATGCGCTTTAAGATGGCATCTAGCCCAATACGCTATCTGAAATAGGGGCGACGTAAATTGAACAAAAGTGATAGAATTACGCAGAATTCTTATATTAACCATAATATAATACGATCAATTCGGGTCTCAGATTGCCCTATCATAGAAGATAATAGTGCATTTTACTCCTCATTTCATGCGTTTTAAGGTGCCGCTTAGCCCATTACGCTGTCTAGAATAGGAGCGACGTAAATTGAACAAATGTGATAGAATTTCGCTGTATTCTTATATTAACCATAATATAAGATGACCTAATCGGGTCTCTGATTGCCCTATCCGAGAAGCTAAGTAGTGCATTTTACTCGACATTTCATGCGCTTTATGATGCCGCCTGGTCCAATGCGCTATCTGAAATTGGAGGTACGTAAATTGAACAAACGTGATAGAATTACGCAGAATTCTTATATTAACCAAAATATAATACGATCTATTCGGTTCTCTGATTGCCCTATCATAGAAGTTTAATAGTGCATTTTACTCGCAATTTCATGCGCTTTGAGGTGCCGCTTAGCCCAATACGCTATCTGAAATAGGAGCGACGTAAACTGAACAAATGTGATAGAATTACGCAGAATTCTTATATGAACCATAATATAGAATGATCTACTCGGGTCTCTGATTGCCTTATCATAGAAGTTTAACAGTGCATTTTACTCGACATTTCATGCGCTTTAAGGTGCCGCCTAGCCCAATACGCTATCTGAAATTGGAGCGACGTAAATTGAACATATGTGATAGTATTTCGCTGAATTCTTAAATTAACCATAACATAAAATGATCTAATGGGGTCTCTGTTTACCCTACCCTTGAATTTTAATAGTTCATTTTACTCGACATTTCATTCGCTTTGAGATGCCACCTATCCCAATACACTATCTGAAATAGGGGCGACGTAAATTGAACAAATGTGATAAAATTTCGCTGAATTCTTATATCAACCATAATATAAGATGACCTAATCGGGTCTCTGTTAGCTCTATCCGAGAAGTTTGGTAGTGCATCTTGCTCGTCATTTCATGCGCCTTAAGGTGCCCGCTAGCCCAATACGCTATCTGAAATTGGAGCTACGTAAATTGAACGAACGTGATAGAATTACGCAGAATTCTTATATTAACCATAATATAATACGATCTATTCGGGTCTCCGATTGGCCTATCATAGAAGTTTAATACTGCATTTTACTCGTCATTTCATGCGCTTTAAGGTGCCGCCTAGCTCAATACGCTATCTGATATTGGAGCGACGTAAATTGAACAAATGTGATAGAGTTTCGCTGAATTCTTATATTAACCATAATATAACGTGATCTAATCGGGTCTCTGATTGCCCTATCCGAGAAGTTTAGTAGTGCATTTTACTCGAAATGCCATGCGCTTTAAGATGTCGCTTAGCCCAATACGCTATCTGAAATACGGGCGACGTAAATTGAACATATGTGAAAAAAGTACGTTGAATTCTTATATTAACAATAATATAAAATGAGCTAATCGGGTCTCTGATTGCCCTATCATAGAAGGTTGGTAGTGCATTTTACTCGGCATTCCACGCGCTTCAAGATGCCGCCTAGTCCAATACGGTATCTGAAATAGGAGCGACGTAAATTGAACAAATGTAATAGATTTACACTGAATTGTTATATTAATCTTAATATAAGATGATCTAATCGGGTCTCTGATTGCCCTATCACAGAAGGTTAGTAGTGCATTTTACTCGTTATTCCATGCGCTCTAAGGTGCCGCCTAGCCCAATACGCTATCTGAAATAGGAGCGACGTAAATTGAACATATGTGATAGAATTTCGCTGAATTCTTATATTAACCATAACATAAAATGATCAGATCGGGTCTCTGTTTGCCCTACCCTAGAAGTTTAATATTGCATTTTACTCGCCATTTCATGCGCTTTGAGATGCTGCTTAGCCCAATACGCTATCCGAAATAGGAGCGACGTAAATTGAACAAATGCGATAGAATTTCGCTGAATTCTTATATTAACCATAATATAAAATGATGTAATCGGACCACTGATTACCCTATCAAAGAAGTTCAGAAGTGCATATTACTCGTCATGTTATGCGCTTTAAGGTGCCGTCTAGCCCAATCCGCTATCTGAAATTGGAGCTACGTAAACTGAACAAACGTGATAGAATTACGCAGAATTCTTATATTAACCATAATATAATACGATCTATTCGGGTCTCTGATTGCCCTATCCTAGAAGTTTAGTAGTGCATTTTACTCGACATTTCATGCTCTTTAAGATGCCGCGTAGCCCAATACGCTATCTGAAGTAGGTGCGACGTAAATTGAATAAATGTGATAGAAATTCGCTGAATTCTTATATTAACCATAATATAAGATGACCTTATCGGGTCTCTGTTAGCCGTATCCGAGAAGTGTGGTAGTGCATTTTACTCGTCTTTTCATGCGCTTTAAGGTGCCGCCTAGCTCAATACGATATCTGAAATAGGAGCTACGTAAATTGAACAAATGTGATAGAATTTTGCTGAATTCTTATATTAACCATAATATAAAATTATCTAATTGGGTCTCTGATGCCCGTATCCGAGAAGGTTAGTTGTGCATTTTTTCGCCATTTCATGCGCTTTAAGGTGCCGTATATTCCAATCCGCAATCTGAAATCGGAGATACGTAAATTGAACAAATGTGATAGAGTTCCGCTGAATTCTTAACTTAGCAATAATATAAGATGACCTAATCGTGACTCTGATTGCCCTGTCCTAGAAGTTTAGTAGTGCATTTTACTCGTCATTTCATGCGCATTTGGGTCCCGCATAGCCCAATACGCTATCTGAAATAGGAGCGACGTAAATTGAACAGATGTGATAGAATTACGCTGAATTATTAAATTAACCTTAATCTAAAATGATCTAACCGGTTCTCTGTTTGCCCTACCCTAGAAGTTTAATAGTGCATTTTACTCGACATTTCATGCGCTTTAAGATGCCACCTAGCTCAATACGCTATCTGAAATAGGAGCGACTTAAATTGAACAAATGTGATAGAAGTACGCAGAATTCTTATATTAACCATAATATAAAGTGATCTAACCGGGTCTCTGATTGCCCTATCATAGAAGTTTAATAGTGCATTTTACTCGTCATTTCATGCGCTTTAAGGTCCCGCTTAGCCCAATACGCTATCTGAAATAGGAGCGACGTAAATTGAGCAAATGTGGTTCAATTACGCTGCATTCTTATATTAACAATAATATAAAATGATCTAATCTGGTCTCCGATTTCCCTATCCGAGAAGGTTAATAGCGCATTTTACTCGTCATTTCATTCGCTGTAAGGTGCCGCCTAGCCCAATACGCTATCTGCAATTGGAGCTACGTAAATTGAACAAATGTGATAGACTTTCGCTGAATTCTTAAATTAACCATGATATGAAACGATCAAATCGGGTCTCTGTTTGCCCTACCCTACAAGTTGAATAGTGCATTTTACTCGACATTTCAAGCGCTTTAAGATGCCGCGTAGCCCAATACGCTATCTGATATAGGGGCGACGTAAATTGAACAAATGTGATAGAATTACGCAAGCTTCTTATATTAAACATAATATAAAATGATCTAATCGGGTCTCTATTCGACCTACCATTGAAGTTTAATAGTGCATTTTACTCGACATTTCATGCGCTTTAAGATGCCGCTTAGACCCATACTGTATCTGAAATAGGAGCGACGTAAATTGAACAAATGTGATAGAATTACGGTAAATTCTTATATTAATCATAACATAAGGTGACCTACACGGGCCTCTGATTGCCCTATCCTAGAAGTTTAGTAGTGCATTTTACTCGACATTTCATGCGCTTTAAGATGCCGCTTAGCCCAATACGCTATCTGAAATAGGAGCGACGTAAATTGAACAAATGTGATGGAATTACGCAGAATTCTTATATTAACCATAATATAATATGATCTATTCGGGTCTCTGACTGCCTTACCATGGAAGTTTAGTAGTGCATTTTACTCGTCCTTTCATGCGCTTTAAGGAACCGCCTAGCACAATATACTATCTGAAATTGGAGCTACGTAAATTGAACAAATGCGATAGAATTTCGCTGAATTCTTATATTAACCATAATATAAGATGACCTAATCGGGTCTCTGATTGCCCTATCCTAGAAGTTTAGTAGTACATTTTACTCGACATTTCATGCGCTTTAAGATGCTACCTAGCCCAATACCGTATCTTAAATAGGGGCGACGTAAATTGAACAAATGTGATAAAATTACGCTGAATTCTTATATTAACCATAATAAAGAATGATGTAATCGGGTCTCTGTGTGCCCTATCATAGAAGGTTAGTTGTGCATTTTACTCGCCATTCCACGCGCTTTAAGATGCCGGCTAGCAAAATACGCTATCTGAAGTAGGGGCGACGTTATTTAAACAAATGTGATAGAATTACGCAGAATTCTTATATTAACCACAATATAACATGATCTATTCGGGTCTCTGATTGCCCTATCACAGAAGTTTAATAGGGCATTTTACTCCTCATTTCATGCGCTTTAAGGTACCACTTAGCCCAATACGCTATCTGAAATATGAGCGACATAAATTGAACAAATGTGATAGAATTACGCAGAATTCTTATATTAACCATAATATAGAATGATCTAATCGGGTCTCTGATTCCCCTATCCGAGAAGTACAGCAGTGCATTTTACTCCACATTTCATGCGCTTTAAGATGCCGCCTCGCCAAATACGCTATCTGAAATACGAGCGTCGTAAATTGAACAAATGTGATAGAATTTCACTGAATTCTTATATTAACCATAATATAAAATGATCTAATCGGGTCTCTGTTTGCCCTACCCTCGAAGTTTTATAGTGCATTTTACTCGACATTTCATGCGCTTTAAGATGTCACCTAGCTCAATACGCTACCTGAAGTAGGAGCGACGTAAATTGAACAAATGTGATAGAATTAAGCAGAATTTTTATATTAACAATAATATAATATGATCTATTCGGGTCTCTGATTGACCAATCATAGAAGTTTAACACTGCATTTTACTCGCCATTTCATGCGCTTTAAGATGCCGCTTAGCCAAATACGCTATCTGAAATAGGTGCGACGTAAATTGAACAAATGTGATAGAATTACGCAGAATTCTTATATTAACCATAATATAAAATGATCTAATCGGGTCTCTGTTTGCCCCACCCTAGAAGTTTAATAGCGCATTTTGCTCGCCATTTCATGCGCGTTAAGAGGCCGCTTAGCCAAATACGCTATCTGAAATGGGAGCGACGTAAATGGAACAAATGTGATAGAATTACGCAGAATTCTTATATTAATCATAATATAAAATGATCTAAACGGGTCTCTGATTGCCAGATCATAGAAGTTTAATAGTGCATTTTACTCGCCATTTCATGCGCTTTAAGATGCCACATAGCCCAATACGCTATCTGAAATAGGAGCGACGTAAATTGAATAAATGTGATAGAATTTCGAGCGAATTCTTAAATGAACCATAATATAAAATGATCTAATCGGGTCTCTGTTTGCCCTACCCTAGAAGTTTAATAGTGCATGTTACTCGACATTTCATGCGCTTTAAGGTGCCGCTTGGCCCAATACACTGTATGAAGTAGGAGCGACGTAACTTGAACAAATGTGATAGAATTACGCTGAATTCTTAAATTAACCGTAATATAAAATGATCTAATCGGCTCTCTGTTTGCCCGACCCTACATGTTTAATAGTACATTTTACTCGACATTTCATTCGCGTTAAGATGCCGCTTAGCCAAATACACTACTTGAAGTAGGAGCGACGTAAATTGAACAAATGTGATAGAATTACTCAGAATTCTTATATTAACCATAGTATATTATGATCTATTCGGGTCTCTGATTGCCCTATCCGAGAAGTTTAGTAGTGCATTTTACTCGTCATTTCGTGCGCTTTAAGATGCCGCCTAGCCTAATACGCTATCTGAAATTGGAGCTACGTAAATTGAACAAGTGTGATAAAGTTTCGCTTAATTCTTAAATTAACCATAATATAAAATGATCTAATCGGTTCTCTGATTATCCTGTCATAGAAGCTTAATAGTGCATTTCACTCGTCGTTTCATGCGCTTTAAGGTGCCGTCTAGCCCAATCCGCTATCTGAAATTGGACCTGCTTAAATTGAACAGATGTGATAGAATTTCGCTGAATTCTTATATTATCCATAATATAAAATGTTCCATTCGGGTCTCTGATTGCCCTATCATAGAAGTTTAATAGTGCATTTTGCACGGCATTTCATGCGCGTTAAGGTGCCGCTTATCCCAATACGCTGTCTGAAATAGGAGCGACGTAAATTGAACAAATGTGTTAGAATTTCGCTGAATTATTATATTAACCATAATATAAAATCATCTAATCGGGTCTCTGATTACCCTATCAAAAAAGTTCAGTAGTGCATTTTACTCGTCATTTCATGCGCTTTAAGGTGCCGTCTAGCCCTATCCGCTATCTGAAATTGGAGCTGCGTAAATTGAACAAATGTGATGCAGTTACGCAGAATTCTTATATTAACCATTATATCTAATGATCTAATCGGGTCTCTGATTGCCCTATCAAAGAAGTTTGGTAGTGCATTTTACTCGTCATTTCATGCGCTTTAAGGTACCGTCTATCCCAATCCGCTATCTGAAATTGGAGATACGTAAATTGAACAAATGTGACAGAGTTACGCACAATTCGTATATTAACCATAACATAAAATGATCTAATCTGGTCTGTGATTGCCCTATCTTAGAAGTTTAATAGTGCATTTTACACGTCATTTCATGCGCTTTAAGGTGCCGCTCAGCCCAATACGCTATCTGAAATAGGAGTGACGTAAATTGAACATATGTGATAGAATTTAGCTGAATTCTTATATTAACGATAATATAAAATGATCTAATCGGGTCTCTGACAGCCCTTTCATAGAAGGTTAGTAGTGCATTTTACTCGTCATTTCATGCGCTTTAAGGTGCCGTCTATCCCAATCCGCTATCTGAAATTGGAGGTACGTAAATTAAACAAACGTGATAGAATTACGCTGAATTCTTATATTAATCAAAACATAAGATGACCTTATCGGGTCTCTGATTGCCCTATCATAGTAGTTTAATAGTGCATTTTACTCGTCATTTCATGCGCTTTAAGGTGCCGGTTAGCACAATACGCTATCTGAAGTAGGAGCGACGTAAATTGTACAAATGTGATAGAATTTCGTTGAATCCTTATATTAACCATAATATAAAATGATCTAGTCGGGTCCCTGTTTGCCCTATCATAGAAGTTTAGTAGTGCATTTTAGTCGACATTTCATGCGCTTTAAGATGCCGCTTAGCCCAATACGCTATCTGTAGTAGGAGCGACGTTAATTAAACAAATTTGATAGAATTACGCAGCATTCTTATATTAACCACAATATAAAATGATCTAATCTTGTCTCTGATTGCCCTACCCTAGAAGTTTAACAGTGCGTTTTACTCGACATTTCATGCGCTTTAAGGTGCCGCTTAGCCCAATACGCGATCTGAAATAGGAGCGACGTAAATTGTACAAATGTGGTAAAATTTCGCTGAATTCTTATATTAACCATAATGTAAGATGACCTAATCGGGTCCCTGATTGCCCTATCCGAGAAGTACCGTAGGGCATTTTTCTCGACATTTCATGCGATTTAAGATGCCGCCTAGTCCAATGCGCTATCTGATATTGGAGATACGTAAATTGAACAAACGTGATAGAATTACGCAGAATTCTTGTATTAACCCTAATATAATGCGATCTATTCTGGTCTCTGATTGTCCTATCATAGAAGTTTAACACTGCATTTTACTCGTCATTTCATGCGCTTTAAAGTGCCGCCTAGCCCAATACGCTATCTGAAATAGGAGCGACATAAATTGAACAAATGTGATAGAATTACGCAGAATTATTATATTAACCATAATATAATACGATCTATTCGGGTCTCCGATTGCCGTATCATAGAAGTTTAATAGTGCATGTTTCTCGTCATTTCATGCGATTTGAGGTGCCGCTTGGCCCAATACGCTATCTGAAATAGGAGCGACGTAAATTGAATAAATGTGATAGAATTTCTCTGAATTCTTAAATTAACCATAATATAAAATGATCTAATCGGGTCTCTGTTCACCCTACCCTAGGAGTTTAATAGTGCATTTTACTCGACATTTCATGCGCTTTAAGATGCCGCCTACTCCAATGCGCCATCTGAAATTGGAGCTACGTAAATTGCACAAACGTGATAGAATTACGCAGAATTCTTATGTGAGCCATAATATAATACGATCTATTCGGGTCTCTGATTGCCCTATCATAGAAGTTTAATAGTGCATTTTACGAGTCATTTCTTGCGCTGTATGGTGCCGCCTAGCCCAATACGCTATTTGAAATAGGAGCGTCGTAAATTGAACAAATGTGATAGAATTACACAGAATTCGTATCTTAACCATAATATAAAATGATCTAATCGGGCCTCTGACTACCCTATCATAGAAGCTTAATAGTGCATTTTACTCGTCATTTCATGCTCTTCAATGTGCCGTTTAGCCCAATACGCTATCTGAAATAGGAGCTTCGTAAATTAAACAAATGTGATAGAATTACACTGAATTCTTGTATTAACAATAATATGAAATGATCAAAACGGGTCTCTGATTGCCCTATCATAGATGTTTAACAGTGCATTTCACTCGCCATTTCTTTCGCTTTAAGGTGCCGTTTAGTCCAATACGCTATCTGAAATAGGAGGGTCGTAAATTGAACAAATGTGATAGAATTACACTGAATTCTTGTATTAATCATAATATAAGATGACCTAATCGGGTCTCTGATTGTCCTATCCTAGAAGTTTTGTAGTGCATTTTACTTGACATTTCATGCGCTTTAAGATGCTACCTAGCCCAAAACGCTATCTGAAATAGGGGCGACGTAAACTGAACAAATGTGATAGAATCTCGCTTAATTCTTATATTAACCATAATATAAAATGATCTAATCGGGTCTCTGATTGTCCTATCATAGAAGTTTAATAGTACATTTTACTCGTCATTCCATGCGCCTTAAGGTGCCGCCTATCTCAATACGCTATCTGAAATAGGAGCGACGTAAATTGAACAAATGTGATAGAATTACGGTGAATTCTTATATTAATCATAATATAAGATGACCTAATCGGGTCTCTGATTGCCCTATCCTAGAAGTTTAGTAGTGCATTTCACTCGACATTTCGTGTGCTTTAAGATGCCGCTAAGCCCAATACGCCACCTGAAATTGGAGCGACGTAAATTGAACGAATGTGATAGAATTACGCAGAATTCTTATATTAACCATAATATAATACGATCTATTCGGGTCTCTGATTGCCCTATCATAGAAGTTTAATAGTGCGTGTTACTCGTCATTTCAGGCGCTTTAAGGTGCCGCTTAGCCCAATATGCTATCTGAAATAGGAGCGACGTAAATTGAACAAATTTGATAGAATTTCGCTAAATTCTTATATTAACCATAATATAAAATGATCTAATTGGGTCTCTGATGGCCGTATCCGAGAAGGTTAGTAGTGCATTTTATTCGCCATTTCATGCGCTTTAAGATGCCGCCTAGCTCAATACGATATCTGGTGTAGGAGCGACGTGAATTGGACAACTGTGATAGAGTTACGATGAATTCTTAAATTAGCAATAATATAAGATGGTCTAATCGGGTCTCTGATTGCCCTATCCTAGAAGTTTAGTAGTGCATTGTACTCGACATTTCATGCGCTTTAAGATGCCGCTTAGACCCATACTGTATCTGAAATAGGAGCGACGTAAATTGAACAAATGTGATAGAATTACGGAAAATTCTTATATTAATCATAACATAAGGTGACCTACACGGGCCTCTGATTGCCCTATCCTAGAAGTTTAGTAGTACATTTTACTCGACATTTCATGCGCTTTAAGATGCTACCTAGCCCAATACCGTATCTTAAATAGGGGCGACGTAAATTGAACAAATGTGATAAAATTACGCTGAATTCTTATATTAACCATAATAAAGAATGATGTAATCGGGCCTCTGTGTGCCCTATCATAGAAGGTTAGTAGTGCATTTTACTCGCCATTCCACGCGCTTTAAGATGCCGGCTAGCCCAATACGCTATCTGAAGTAGGGGCGACGTTATTTAAACAAATGTGATAGAATTACGCAGAATTCTTATATTAACCATAATATAACATGATCTATTCGGGTCTCTGATTGCCCTATCACAGAAGTTTAATAGGGCATTTTACTCCTCATTTCATGCGCTTTAAGGTACCACTTAGCCCAATACGCTATCTGAAATATTAGCGTCGTAAATTGAACAATTGTGATAGAATTACATAGAATTCTTATATTAACCATAATATCAAATGACCTAACCGGGTCTCCGATTGCCCTATAATAGAAGGTTAGTAGTGCATTTTGCTCGACATTTCATGCGGTTTAAGGTGCCGCCCAGCCCAATACGCTATGTAAAATATGAGCGACATAAATTGAACAAATGTGATAGAATTACGCAGAATTCTTATATTAACCATAATATAGAATGATCTAATCGGGTCTCTGATTCCCCTATCCGAGAAGTACAGCAGTGCATTTTACTCCACATTTCATGCGCTTTAAGATGCCGCCTCGCCAAATACGCTATCTGAAATACGAGCGTCGTAAATTGAACAAATGTGATAGAATTACGCAGAATACTTATCTTAACCATAATTTTAAATGATCTAATCCGGTCTCTGATTGCCCTATCATAGAAGATTAAGACTGCATTTTACTCGTCATTTCATGCGCTTTAAGGTGCTGTCTAGCCCAATACGCTATCTGAAGTTGGAGCAACGTAAATTGAACAAATGTCATAGAATTTCACTGAATTCTTATATTAACCATAATATAAAACGATCTAATCGGGTCTCTGTTTGCCCTACCCTGGAAGTTTTATAGTGCATTTTACTCGACATTTCATGCGCTTTAAGATGCCACCTAGCTCAATACGCTACCTGAAGTAGGAGCGA
Source organism: Macropis europaea (assembly GCA_916610135.2). Taxonomy (NCBI): domain Eukaryota; kingdom Metazoa; phylum Arthropoda; class Insecta; order Hymenoptera; family Melittidae; genus Macropis; species Macropis europaea. Next base: position 77,086 of record CAKAJE020000923.1, on the reverse strand, counting down.
CGTAAATTGAACAAATGTGATAGAATTAAGCAGAATTTTTATATTAACAATAATATAATATGATCTATTCGGGTCTCTGATTGACCAACCATAGAAGTTTAACACTGCATTTTACTCGCCATTTCATGCGCTTTAAGATGCCGCTTAGCCAAATACGCTATCTGAAATAGGTGCGACGTAAATTGAACAAATGTGATAGAATTACGCAGAATTCTTATATTAACCATAATATAAAATGATCTAATCGGGTCTCTGTTTGCCCCACCCTAGAAGTTTAATAGCGCATTTTGCTCGCCATTTCATGCGCGTTAAGAGGCCGCTTAGCCAAATACGCTATCTGAAATGGGAGCGACGTAAATTGAACAAATGTGATAGAATTACGCAGAATTCTTATATTAATCATAATATAAAATGATCTAAACGGGTCTCTGATTGCCAGATCATAGAAGTTTAATAGTGCATTTTACTCGCCATTTCATGCGCTTTAAGATGCCACATAGCCCAATACGCTATCTGAAATAGGAGCGACGTAAATTGAATAAATGTGATAGAATTTCGAGCGAATTCTTAAATGAACCATAATATAAAATGATCTAATCGGGTCTCTGTTTGCCCTACCCTAGAAGTTTAATAGTGCATGTTACTCGACATTTCATGCGCTTTAAGGTGCCGCTTGGCCCAATACACTGTATGAAGTAGGAGCGACGTAACTTGAACAAATGTGATAGAATTACGCGGAATTCTTAAATTAACCGTAATATAAAATGATCTAATCGGCTCTCTGTTTGCCCGACCCTACATGTTTAATAGTACATTTTACTCGACATTTCATTCGCGTTAAGATGCCGCTTAGCCAAATACACTACTTGAAGTAGGAGCGACGTAAATTGAACAAATGTGATAGAATTACTCAGAATTCTTATATTAACCATAGTATATTATGATCTATTCGGGTCTCTGATTGCCCTATCCGAGAAGTTTAGTAGTGCATTTTACTCGTCATTTCGTGCGCTTTAAGATGCCGCCTAGCCCAATACGCTATCTGAAATTGGAGCTACGTAAATTGAACAAGTGTGATAAAGTTTCGCTTAATTCTTAAATTAACCATAATATAAAATGATCTAATCGGTTCTCTGATTATCCTGTCATAGAAGCTTAATAGTGCATTTCACTCGTCGTTTCATGCGCTTTAAGGTGCCGTCTAGCCCAATCCGCTATCTGAAATTGGAGCTGCTTAAATTGAACAAATGTGATAGAATTTCGCTGAATTCTTATATTAACCATAATATAAAATGTTCCATTCGGGTCTCTGATTGCCCTATCATAGAAGTTTAATAGTGCATTTTGCACGGCATTTCATGCGCGTTAAGGTGCCGCTTATCCCAATACGCTGTCTGAAATAGGAGCGACGTAAATTGAACAAATGTGTTAGAATTTCGCTGAATTATTATATTAACCATAATATAAAATCATCTAATCGGGTCTCTGATTACCCTATCAAAAAAGTTCAGTAGTGCATTTTACTCGTCATTTCATGCGCTTTAAGGTACCGTCTATCCCAATCCGCTATCTGAAATTGGAGATACGTAAATTGAACAAATGTGACAGAGTTACGCACAATTCGTATATTAACCATAACATAAAATGATCTAATCTGGTCTCTGATTGCCCTATCTTAGAAGTTTAATAGTGCATTTTACACGTCATTTCATGCGCTTTAAGGTGCCGCTCAGCCCAATACGCTATCTGAAATAGGAGTGACGTAAATTGAACATATGTGATAGAATTTAGCTGAATTCTTATATTAACGATAATATAAAATGATCTAATCGGGTCTCTGACAGCCCTTTCATAGAAGGTTAGTAGTGCATTTTACTCGTCATTTCATGCGGTTTAAGGTGCCGTCTATCCCAATCCGCTATCTGAAATTGGAGATACGTAAATTTAACAAACGTGATAGAATTACGCTGAATTCTTATATTAATCAAAACATAAGATGACCTTATTGGGTCTCTGATTGCCCTATCCTAGAAGTTTAGTAGTGCATTTTACTCGACATTTCGTGCGCTTTAAGATGCCCCTTAGCCCAATACGCTACCTGAAGTAGGAGCGACATAAATTGAACAAATGCAATAGAATTACGCAGAATTCTTATGTAGCAGTTACGGCACTGCTACCACATCCCTGCAGTCAGAGATCGAAATATTACCCTCGCTAACTTTCTTTTCTTTAAATGATTCCGGCCTATCTTTCTTTAACAGTGTAAGGACACAGGCGCGTCGTAGGCCGGCACTGGACGACTGTTGCCGATCGCGCGACGAGTTTTTTCTTTTGTTTTCTGACCGCGCGCCGCGGTCACCAGGCAGAAACACGAGGCAGAACCTCTTGCGACTCACCACGTGTACGACCGCGCGGCGCAGACAATTACCTGTTTCTCATTCTGTGATATTAATTGTAAATAAATTGAGCGTGTAACGCAAATCGGAGTTATCCATTACGCAAACATTCACCTCACTTATATTAACCATAATATAATACGATCTATTCGGGTCTCTGATTGCACTATCATAGAAGTTTAATAGTGCATTTTACTCGTCATTTCATGCGATTTAAGGTGCCGCTTAGCCCAATACACTATCTGAAACAGGAGCGGCGTAAATTGAACAAGTGTAATAGAATTTCGCTGAATTCTTAAATTAACCATAATATAAAATTATATAACCGGGTCTCTGATTGCCCTATCCTAGAAGTTTAGTAGTACATTTTACTCGCCATTTCATGCGCGTTAAGTTGCTGCTTAGCCCAATACGCTATCTGAAATAGGGGCAACGTAAATTGAACAAATGTGATAAAATTACGCTGAATGCTTATATTAACAATAATGTAAAATGATCTGAACGCGTCTCTGATTGCCCTGTCATAGAAGTTTCATAGTGCATTTCACTCGTCATTTCATGCGCTTTAAGGTGCCACTTAGCCCAATACGCTATCTGAAATAGGAGCGACGGAAATTGAACAAATGTGATAAAATTTCACTGAATTCTTATATTAACCATAATTTAAAATGATCTAATCGGGTCTCTGATTGCCCTATCATAGAAGTTTAGTAGTGCATTTTAGTCGACATTTCATGCGCTTTAAGATGCCGCTTAGCCCAATACGCTACCTGAAGTAGGAGCGACATAAATTCAACAAATGTGATCGAATTACGCAGAATTCTTATATTAACCATAATAAAATACGATCTATTCGGGTCTCTGATTGCCCTATCATCGAAGTTTAATAGTGCATTTTACTGGCCATTTCATGCGCTTTAAGCTGCTGCTTAGCCCAATACGCTATCTGAAATAGGGGCAACGTAAATTGAACAAATGTGATAAAATTACGCTGAATGCTTATATTAACAATAATGTAAAATGATCTAAACGCGTCTCTGATTGCCCTATCCTAGAAGTTTAGTAGTGCAGTTTACTCGTCATTTCATGCCCTTTAAGGTGCCGCCTAGCCCAATACGCTATCTGGAATTGGAGGTACTTAAATTCAACAAATGTGATAGAATTACGCTGAATTGTTAAATTAACCGTTATATAAAATGATCTAATCGGATCTCTGTTTGCCCTACCCTAGAAGTTTAATAATGCATTTTACTCGCCATTTCATGCGCTTTGAGATGCCGCTTAGCCCACTACGCTATCTGAAATAGAAGCGACGTAAATTGAACAAATGTGATAGAATTTTGCTGAATTCTTAAATTAACCATAATATAAAATGATGTAATCGGGTCTCTGGTTGCCTTACCCTAGAAGTTTAATAGTGCATTTTACTCGCCATTTCATGCGCTTTAAGGTGGCGCCTAGCCCAATACGCTATCTGAATTAGGAGCGACGTAAATTGGACACATGTGATAGAATTACACAGAATTCTTATATTAACCATAATATAAAATGGTCTAATCGGGTCTCTGTTTGCCCTACCCTAGAAATTTAATAGTGCATTTTACTCGATATTTCATGCGCTTTAAGATGCTACCTAGCCCAATGCGCTGTCTGAAATAGGGGCGACGTAAATTGAACAAATGTGATAGAATTGCGCAGAATTGTTTTATTAACCATAATATAATACGACCTATTCGGGTCTCTGATTGCCCTATCATAGAAGTTTTTATAGTGCATTTTACTCGTCATTTCATGCACTTTAAGGTGCCGTCTGGGCCAATATACTATCCGAAATAGGAGCTACGTAAATTGAACAAATGTGATAGAATTACGCAGAATTCTTATATTAACCACAATATAACATGATCCATTCGGGTCTCTGATTGCCCTATCCTAGAAGCTTAGTAGCGCATTTTACTCGTCTTTTCATGCGCTTTAAGATGCCGCATATCCCAATACGCTATCTGAAATAGGAGCGACGTTAATTGAACAAACGCGATAGAATTACGCTCAATTCTTATATTAAACGTAATATAAAATGATCTAATCGGGTCTCTGATTGCGCTGTCATAGAAGTTTAATAGTGCATTTTACTCCCCATTTCATGCGCTTTAAGATGCCGCTTAGCCCAATACGCTATCTGAAACAGGAGCGGCGTAAATTGACGAAATGTGATAGAACTACGCAGAATTCTTATATTAACCATAACATAAAATGATCTAATCGGGTCTCTGATTGCCCTATCATAGAAGTTTAATAGTGCATTTTACTCGTCATTTCACGCGCTTTAAGGTACCGCGTAGCCCAATACGCTATCTGAAATTGGAGCTACGTGAATTGAACAAGTGTGATAGAGTTTCGCTGAATGCTTAAATTAACCATAATATAGAATGATCTAATCGGGTCTCTGTGTGCCCTATCCTAGAATTTTAATAGTGCATATTACTCGACATTTCATGCGCTTTAAAATGCCACATAGCCCTATACGCTATCTGAAATAGGAGCGGCGTAAACTGAGCAAATGTGATAGAATTGCGCTGAATTCTTATATTAACCATAATATAAAATGATCTAATTGGGTCTCTGATGGCCGTATCAGAGAAGGATAGTAGTGCATTTTATTCGCCATTTCATGCGCTTTAAGATGCCGTCTAGCTCAATACGATATCTGGTGTAGGAGCGACGTAAATTGACCAAATGTGATAGAATTACCCAGAATTCTTATATTAATCATAATATAATATGATATATTCGGATCTCTGATTGCCCTATTATAGATGTTTAATAGTGCATTTTACTCGTCATTTCATGCGCTTTAAGGTGCCGCCTAGCTCAATACGCTATCTGAAATAGGAGCGACGTAAATTCAACAAATGTGATAGACTTACTCAGAATTCTTATATTAACCATAATATAATATGATCTATTCGGGTCTCTGATTGCCCTATCATAGAAGGCTAGTAGTGCATTTTACTCGTCACTCCATGCGCTTTAAGATGCCGCCTAGACCAATATACTATCTGAAATAGGAGCTACGGAAATTGAACAAATGTGATAGAATTACTCAGGATGCTTGTATTAACCGTAATATAAAATGATCTAATCGGCTCTCTGTTTGCCCAATCATAGAAGCTCAATAGTGCATTTTACTCGACATTTCATGCGCTTTAAGGTGCCGCCTAGCCCAATACGCTATCTGAAATAGGAGCGACGTAAATCGGACAAATGTGATGGAATTCCGCAGAATCCTTATATTAACCATAATATAATATGATCTATTCGGGTCTCTGATTGCCCTATCATAGAAAGATAGTAGTGCATTTTACTCGTTATTCCACGCTCTTTAAGATGCCGCCTAGCCCAATACACTATCTGAAATTGGGGCTACGTAAATTGGACAAGTGTGATAGAGTTTCGCTGAATTCTTAAATTAACCATAATATAAAATGATGTAATCGGGTCTCTGTTTGCCTTACCCTAGAAGATTAATAGTGCATTGTACTCGCCAATTCATGCGCTTCAAGGTGGCGCCTAGCCCAATACGCTATCTGAATTAGGAGCGACGTAAATTGGACAAATGTGATAGAATTATACAGAATTCTTATATTAACCATAATATAAAATGGTCTAATCGGGTCTCTCATTGCCCTATCATAGAAGGTTAGTAGTGCATTTTACTCGTCATTCCACGCGCTTTAAGATGCCGCCTAGACCAATATACTATCTGAAATAGCAGCTACTTAAATTGAACAAATGTGATAGAGTTACGCAGAATTCTTAGATTAACCATAATATAAAATGATCTAATCGGGTCTCTGTTTGCCCTACCCTAGAAGTTTAATAGTGCATTTTACACGACATTTCATGCGCTTTAAGATGCCACCTAGTCCAATACGCTATCTGCAATAGGAGCGACGTAAATTGAACAAATGTGATAGAATTTCGCTGAATTCTTAAATTAACCATAATATAAGATGACCTAATCGGGTCCCTGTTAGCCCTATCCGAGAAGTTTAGTAATGCATTTTACTCGACATTTCATGCGCTTTAAGACGCCGCCTAGTCCAATGCGCTATCTGAAATTGGAGCTATGTAAATTGTACAAACGTGATAGAATTACGCAGAATTCTTATATTAACCATAATATAATACGATCTATTCGGGTCTCTGATTGCCCTATCATAGAAATTTAATAGTGCATTTTACTCGTCATTTCATGCGCTTTAAGGTGCCGCTTCGCCCAATACGCTATCTGAAATAGGAGCGACGTAAATTGAACAAATGTGATAGAATTTCGCTGAATTCTTAAATTAACCATAATACAAAATGATCCAATCGGGTCTGTGTTTGCCCTACCCTAGAAGTTTAATAGTGCATTTTACTCGTCATTTCATGCGCTTTTAGATGCCACCTAGCCCAATACGCTATCTGAAATAGGGGCGACGTAAATTGAACAAAGGTGATAAAATTTCGCTGAAATCTTATATTAACCATAATATAAGATGACCTAATCGTGTCTCTGATTGCCCTACCCGAGGAGTCTAGGAGTGCATTTTACTCGTCATGTCATGCGCTTTAAGGTGCCGTCTAGCCCAATACGCTATCTGAAATAGCAGCGACGTAAAGTGAACATATGTGATAGACTTTCGCTGAATTCTTAAATTAACCATAACATAAAATGATATAATCGGGTCTCTGTTTACCCTACCCTAGAATTTTAATAGTTCATTTTACTCGACATTTCATGCGCTTTGAGATGCCACCTATCCCAATACACTATCTGAAATAGGGGCGTCGTAAATTGAACAAATGTGATAGATTTACGCAGTATTCTTATAATAACCATAATATAAAATGATCTAATCGGGTCTCTGTTTGCCTTATGCGAGAAGTTTAATAGTGCATTTTACTCGACATTTCATGCGCTTTAAGATTCCGCCTGGCCCAATATGCTATCTGAAATAGGAGCGACGTAAATTGAACAAATGTGATAGAATAACGCTGAATTCTTACATTTACCATAATTCAAAATGATCTAATCGGATCATTGATTGCCCTACCACAGAAGTTTAATAGTGCATTTTGGTCGGCATTTCATGCGCTTTAAGGTGCCGCTTATCCCGATACGCTATCTGAAGTTGGAGCGACGTAAATTGAACAAATGTGATAGAATCACGCTGAATTCTTATATTAACCATAATATAAAATGATCTAATCGGGTCTCTGTTTACCCTACCCTCGAAGTTTAACAGTGCATTTTACTCGACATTTCATGCGCTTTAAGATGCCACCTAGCCCAATACGCTATCTGAAATAGGGCGACGTAAATTGAGCAAATGTGATAAAATTTCGCTGAATTCTTATATTAACCATAGTATAAGAAGACCTAATCCGATCTCTGATTGCCTTATCCGAGAAGTTTAGTAGCGCATTTTACTCGCTATTTCATGCGCTTTAAGATGCCGCCTAGCCCAATACGGTATCTGAAATTGGAGCTACGTAAATTGAACAAACGTGATAGAATTACGCAGAATTCTTATATTAAGCATAATATAATACGATCTATTCAGTTCTCTGATTGCCGTAACATAGAAGTTTAATAGTGCATTTTACTCGCCATTTCATGCGCTTTAAGGTGCCGCCTAGCCCATTACACTATCTGAAATAGGAGCGACGTAAATGGAACAAATGCGATAGAATTTCTCTGAATTCTTAAATAAACCATAATATGAAATGATCTAATCGGGTCTCTGTTTGCCCTACCCTAGAAGTTTAATAGTGCATTTTACTCTATATTTCATGCGCTTTAAGGTGACGCCTAGCCCAGTACGCTATCTGAAATATGGGCGATGTAAATTGAACAAATGTGATAAAATTACGCTGAATTCTTATATTAACCATAATATAATGCGATCTATTCGGGTCTCTGATTGCCCTATCATAGAACTTTAATAGTGGATTCTACTCGTCATATCATGCGCTTTAAGGTGCCGCCTAGCGCAGTACGCTATCTGAAATAGGGGCGACGTAAATTGAATAAATGTGATAGAATTACGCAGAATTCTTATATTAACCATAATTTAAAATGACCTTGTCGGGTCTGTGATTGCCCTATCCGAGAAGTTTAGTACTGCATTTTACTCGTCATTCCATGCGCTTTAAGGTGCCGCTTAGCGCAATGCGCTATCTCAAATTGGACCGATGTAAATTGAATAAATGTGATAGAATTACGCAGAATTCTTATATTAACCATAATTTAAAATGACCCTGCCGGGTCTGTGATTGCCCTATCCGAGAAGTTTAGTAGTGCATTTTACTCGTAATTGCATACGCTTTAAGATGCCGCTTAGCCCAATACGCTATCTGAAATAGGAGCTGCGTAAATTGAATAAATGTGATAGAGTTACGCAGAATTCTTATATTAACCATAATATAAAATGATCTAATCGGGTGTCTGTTTGCCCTACCCTAGAAGTTTAACAGTGCATTTTACTCGACATTTCATGCGCTTTAAGATGCCACCTAGTCCAAAACGCTATCTGACATTGGAGCTACGTAAATTGAACAGACGTGATAGAATTATGCAGAATTCATATATTAACCATAATATAATACGATGTATTCGGGTCTCTGATTGCCCTATCATAGAAGTTTAAAAGTGCATTTTGCTCGTCATTTCATGCGCTTTAAGGAGCCGCCTAGCCCAATACGGTATCTGAAATAGGAGCGACATAAATTGAACAAATGTGATAGAATTACGCAGAAGTCTTATATTAACCATAATATAATACGATCTATTCTGGTTTCTGATTGCCCTATCATAGAAGTTTAATAGTGCATTTTAGTCATCATTTCATGCGCTTTAAGGTGCCGCCTAGCCCAATACGCTATCTGAAATAAGTGCGACGTAAATTGAACAAATGTGATAGAAATTTGCTGAATTCTTATATTAACCATAATATAATACGATGTATTCGGGTCTCTGATTGCCCTATCATAGAAGTTTAATAGTGCATTTTACTCGTCCTTTCATGTGCTTTAAGGTGCCGCCTAGCCCAATACGCTATCTGAAATAGGAGCGACGTAAATTGAACAAATGTGATAGAATTTTGCTGAATTCTTATATTGACCATTATATAATATGATCTATTCGTGTCTCTGATTGCCCTATCATGGAAGTTTAATAGTGCATTTCACTCGTCATTTCATGCGCTTTAAGGTGCCGCCTAGCCCAGTATGCTATCTGAAATAGGGGCGACGTAAATTGAACAAATGTGATAAAATTACGCTGAATTCTTATATTAACCATAATATAATACGATCTATTCGGATCTCTGATTGCCCTATCATAGAAGTTTAATAGTGGATTTTACTCGTCACATCATGCGCTTTGAGGTGCCGCCTAGCCCAATACGCTATCTGAAATAGGAGCGACATAAATTGAACAAATGTGATAAAATTACGTTGAATTCTTATATTAACAATAATACAAAATGATCTAATCGGGTCTCTGATTGCACTGTCATAGAAGTTTACTAGTGCATTTTACTCGACATTTCATGCGCTTTAAGATGCCGCCTAGCCCAATACGCTATCTGAAATAGGAGCGACGTAAATTGAACAAATGTGATAGAATTTCGCTGAATTCTTATATTAACCATAATATACAATGATCTAATCGGGTCTCTGATTGCTCTATCATAGAAGTTTAATAGTGCATTTTACTCGTCATTTCATGCGCTTTAAGGTGCCGCCTAGCCCAATACGCTATCTGAAATAGGGGCGACATAAATTGAACAAATGTGATAAAATTACGTTGAATTCTTATATTAACAATAATATAAAATGATCTAATCTGGTCTCGGATTGCCCTGTCCGAGAAGTTTAGTAGTGCATTTTACTCGACATTTCCTGCGGTTTAAGTTGCCGCCTAGTCCAATACGCTATCTGAAATTGGAGCTACATAAATTGAACTAACGTGATAGAATTACGCAGAATTCTTATATTAACCATAATATAATACGATCTATTCGGGTCTCTGATTGCCCTATCATAGAAGTACAATAGTGCATTTTACTCGTCATTTCTTGCGCTTTAAGGTGCCATCTAGGCCAATACGCTATCTGAAATAGGAGCCACATAAATTGAACAAATGTGATAGAATTACGCAGAATTCTTATATTAACCATAATTTAAAATGATCTAATCGGGTCTCTGATTGCCATATCATAGATGTTTAATAGTGCATTCTACTGGCCATTTCATGCGCATTAAGGTGCAGCCTATCCCAATACGCTATCTGAAATTAGAGCTACGTAAATTAAACAAATGTGATAGAGTTACGACGAATTCTTAAATTAACCATAATATACGACGATCTGATCGGGTCTCTGATTGCCCTGCCATAGAAGGTTAGTAGTGCATTTTACTCGATATTTCGTGCGCTTTAAGATGCCACCTAGCCCAATACGCTAGCTGAAATAGGAGCGACGTAAATTGAACAAATGTGATAAAATTACGTTGAATTCTTATATTAACAATAATATAAAATGAACTAATCGGGTCTCTGATTGCCCTATCATTGAAGTTTAACACTGCATTTTAATCGTCATTTCATGCGCTTTAACGTGCCGCCTATCCCAATACGCTATCTGTAATAGGAGCGACGTCAATTGAACAAATGTGATAGAATTACGCTGAATTCTCATATTAGTCATAATATAAGATGACCTAATCGGGCCTCTGATTGCCCTATCCGAGAAGTTTAGAAGTGCATTTTGCTCGACATTTCATGCGCCTTAAGATACCGCATAGCCCAAGACGCTATCTAAAATTGGAGCTATGTAAATTGAACAAACGTGATAGAATTACGCAGAATTCTTATATTAACAATAATATAATATGATATATTCGGGTCTCTGATTGCCCTATCATAGAAGTTTAATAGTGCATTTTACTCGTCATTTCATGCGCTTTAAGGTGCCGCCCAGCCCAATACATTATGTAAAATAGGAGCGACATACATTGAGCAAATGTGACAGAATTACGCAGAATTCTTATATTAACCATAATATAGAATGATCTAATCGGGTCTCTGATTGCCCTATCATAGAAGCTTAATAGTGCATTTCACTGGTCATTCCATGCGCTTTAAGGTGCCGCCTATCCCAATACGCTATCTGATATAGGAGCGACGTAAATTGAACAAATGTGATAGAATTTCGCTGAATTCTTATATTAACCATAATATAGAATGATCTAATCGGGTCTCTGATTGCCCTGTCCTAGAAGTTTAGCAGTGCATTTTACTCGACATTTCATGCGCTTTAAGATGCCGTCTCGCCCAATACGCTGTCTGACATAGGAGCGACGTAAATTGAACAAATGTGATAGAATTTCGCTGAATCCTTAAATTAACCATAATATAAAATCATCTAATTGGGTCTCTGATGGCCGTATTTGAGAGGGTTAGTAGTGCATTTTACTCGCCACTTCATGCGTTTTATGATGCCGCCTAGCTCAACACGATATCTGGTGTAGGAGTGACGTGAAATGGACAAAATGTGGTAGAGTTACAATGAATTCTTAAATTAACAATAATATAAGATGATCTAAGCGGGATTCTGATTGCCCTATCCTAGAAGTTTAGTAGTGCATTTTACTCGTCATCTCATGCTCTTTAAGATGAAACCTAGCCCAATACGCTATCTGAAATAGGGGCGACGTAAATTGAACAAATGTGATAGAATTTCGCTGAATTCTTATATTAACCATAATATAATACGATGTATTCGGGTCTCTGATTGCCCTATCATAGAAGTTTAATAGTGCATTTTACTCGACATTTCATGCGCTTTAAGGTGCCGCCTAGCCCAATGCGCTCTCTGAAATAGGAGCGACGTAAATTGAACAAATGTGATAGAATTTCGCTGAATTCTTATATTAACCATAATATAATACGACGTATTCGGGTCTCTGATTGCCCTATCATAGAAGTTTAATAGTGCATTTTACTCGTCATTTCATGCGCTTTAAGGTGCCGCGTAGCCCAATACGCTATCTGAAATAGGAGCGACGTAAATTGAACAAATGTGATAGAATTACGTTGAATTCTTATATTAACAATAATATAAAATGATCTAATCGGGACTCTGATTGCCCAATCATAGGAGATTAATAGTGCATTTTACTCGTCATTTCATGCGCTTTAAGGTGCCACTTGGCCTAATACGCTATCTGAAATAGGAGCGACGTAAATTGAACAAATGTGATAGAATTTTGTTGAATTCTTATATTAACCATAATATAATACGATGTGTTCGGGTCTCTGATTGCCCTTTCATAGAAGTTTAATAGTGCATTTTACTCGACATTTCATGCGCTTTAAGGTGCCGCCTAGCCCAATGCGCTCTCTGAAATAGGAGCGACGTAAATTGAACAAATGTGATAGAATTTCGCTGAATTCTTATATTAACCATAATATAATACGATGTATTCGGGTCCCTGATTGCCTTATCATAGAAGTTTAATAGTGCATTTTATTCGTCATTTCATGCGCTTTAACGTGCCGCTCAGGTCAATGCGCTATCTGAAATAGGAGCGACGTAAGTTGAACAAATGTGATAGAATTTTGCTGAATTCTTATATTAACCATAATATAATATGATCTATTCGGGTCTCTGATTGCCCTATCATAGAAGTTTAATAGAGCATTTCACTCGTCATTTCATGCGCTTTAAGGTGCCGTCTAGCCCAGTACGCTATGTCAAATAGGGGCGACGTAAATTGAACAAATGTGATAAAATTACGCTGAATTCTTATATTAACCATAATATAATACGATCTATTCGGGTCTCTGATTGCCCTATCACAGAAGTTTAATTGTGCATTTTACTCGTCACTTCATGCGCTTTAAGGTGCCGCCTAGCCCAATACGCTATCTGAAATAGGAGCGACGTAAATTGAACAAATGTGATAGAATTACGTTGAATTCTTATATTAACAATAATATAAAATGATCTAATCGGGTCTCTGATTGCCCTATCATAGAAGCTTAATAGTGCATTTTGTTCGTCATTTGATGTTCTTTCATGTGCCGCTTAGCCCAGTACGCTATCTGAAATAGGAGCGACGTAAATTGAACAAGTGTGATAAAATTACGTTGAATTCTTATATTAACAATAATATACAATGATCTAATCGGGACTCTGATTGCCCAATCATAGGAGATTAATAGTGCATTTTACTCGTCATTTCATGCGCTTTAAGGTGCCACTTGGCCTAATACGCTATCTGAAATAGGAGCGACGTAAATTGAACAAATGTGATAGAATTTTGCTGAATTCTTATATTAACCATAATATAATACGATGTATTCGGGTCTCTGATTGCCCTATCATAGAAGTTTAATAGTGCATTTTACTCGAAATTTCATGCGCTTTAAGGTGCCGCCTAGCCCAATGCGCTCTCTGAAATAGGAGCGACGTAAATTGAACAAATGTGATAGAATTTCGCTGAATTCTTATATTAACCATAATATAATACGATGTATTCGGGTCTCTGATTGCCCTATCATAGAAGTTTAATAGTGCATTTTACTCATCATTTCATGCGCTTTAAGGTGCCGCGTAGCCCAATACGCTATCTGAAATAGGAGCGACGTAAATTGAACAAATGTGATAGAATTTTGTTGAATTCTTATATTAACCATAATATAATACGATGTATTCGGGTCTCTGATTGCCCTATCATAGAAGTTTAATAGTGCATTTTACTCGAAATTTCATGCGCTTTAAGGTGCCGCCTAGCCCAATGCGCTCTCTGAAATAGGAGCGACGTAAATTGAACAAATGTGATAGAATTTCGCTGAATTCTTATATTAACCATAATATAATACGATGTATTCGGGTCTCTGATTGCCCTTTCATAGAAGTTTAATAGTGCATTTTACTCGACATTTCATGCGCTTCAAGGTGCCGTTTAGCCCAATACGCTATCTGAAATAGGAGCGACATAAAATGTACAAATGTGATAGAATTACGCAGAATCCTTATATTAACCATAATATAGAATGATCTAATCAGGTCTTTGATTGCCCTATCATCGAAGGTTAGTAGTGCATTTTACTCGTCATTCCACGCGCTTTAAGATGCAGCTTAGCCTAATACGCTATCTGAAATAGGAGCGACGTAAATTGAACAAATGTGATAGAATTACGCAGAATTCTTATATTAAACATAACATAAGATGAGCTAATCGGGTCTCTGATTGCCCTATCCTAGAAGTTTAGTAGTGCATTTTACTCGTCATTTCATGCGCTTTAAGGTGCCGCATAGCACAATATGCTATCTGAAATCGGAGCTACGTAAATTGAACAAGTGTGATAGAGTTCCGCTGAATTCTTATATTAACCATAATATAAAATGATCTAATCGGGTCTCTGATTGCCCTATCATAGGAGTTTAATAGTGCATTTTACTCGACATTTCATGCGCTTTAAGATGCCGCCTAGCTCAATACGATATCTGGTGTAGAAGCGACGTGAATTGGACAAATGTGATAGAGTTACGATGAATTCTTAAATTAACCATAATATAAAATGATCTAATCGGCTCTCTGTTTGCCCTACTATAAAAGTTTAATAGTGAATTTTGCTCGCCATTTGATGCGCTTTGAGATGCCGCTTAGCCCAATACGCTATCTGCAATAGGAGCGATGTAAATTCAACAAATGTGATAGAATTACGCACAATTCTTATATTAACCATAATATGATAAGATCTAATCGGGTTTCTGATTGCCCTATCATAGGATTTTAATAGTGCATTTTACTCGACATTTCATGCGCTTTAATGTGCCGCTCAGCCCAATAGACTATCTGAAGTAGGAGCGACGTAAATTAAGCTAATGTGTTAGAATTACGCATAATTCTTATATTAACCATAATATAAAATGATCTAATCGGCTCTCTGTTTGCCCTACCCTAGAATTTTAATAGTGCATT
Organism: Macropis europaea; assembly: GCA_916610135.2. Classification (NCBI taxonomy): domain Eukaryota; kingdom Metazoa; phylum Arthropoda; class Insecta; order Hymenoptera; family Melittidae; genus Macropis; species Macropis europaea. Next base: position 61,649 of record CAKAJE020000923.1, on the reverse strand, counting down.
TTACTCGACATTTCATGCGCTTTATGATGCAACCTAGCCCAAAACGCTATCTGAAATAGGGGCGACGTAAATTGAACAAATGTGATAAAATTACTCCGAATTCTTATATTAACAATAATATAAAATGATCTAATCGTGTCTCCGATTGTCCTATCTTAGAAGTTTAATAGTACATTTTACTCGTCATTTCATGCGCTTTAAGGTGCCGCCTAGCCCACTACGCTATATGAAATAGGAGCGACGTAAATTGAACAAATGTGATAGAATTACACTGAATTCTTATATTAATCATAATATAAGATCATCTAATCGAGTCTCTGATTGCCCTATCGTAGATATTTAACAGTGCATTTTACTCGACATTTCATGCGCTTTAAGATGCCGCTTAGCCTAATACGCTATCTGAAATAGGAGCGACGTAAATTGAACAAATGTGATAGAATTACGCAGAATTCTTATATTAAACATAACATAAGATGAGCTAATCGGGTCTCTGATTGCCCTATCGTAGAAATTTAGTAGTGCATTTTCTCGTCATTTCATGCGCTTTAAGGTGCCGCATAGCACAATATGCTATCTGAAATCGGAGCTACGTAAATTGCACAAGTGTGATAGAGTTTCGCTGAATTCTTATATTAACCATAATATAAAATGATCTAATCGGGTCTCTGATTGCCCTATCATAGGAATTTAATAGTGCATTTTACTCGACATTTCATGCACTTCAAGATGCCACCTAGCCCAATACGCTATCTGAAATAGGGGCGACGTAAATTGAACAAATGTGATAAAATTGCGCTGCATTCTTATATTAACCATAATATATAATGATCTAATCGGGTCTCCGATTGTCCTATCTTAGAAGTTTAATAGTGCATTTTACTCGTCATTTCATGCGCTTTAAGGTGCCTCTCAGTCCAATAGACTATCTGAAGTAGGAGCGACGTAAATTGAGCAAATGTGCTAGAATTACGCATAATTCTTATATTAACCATACTATGAAATGATCTAATCGGGTCTCTGATTGCCCTATCATAGAAGTTTAACACTTTATTTTACTCTTCATTTCATGCGCTTTAAGGTGCCGCTTAGCTCAATACGCTAGCTGAAATAGGAGCGACGTAAATTGAACAAATGTGATAGAATTACGCATAATTCTTATATTACCCATAATATAAGATGATCTAATCGGATCTCTGATTGCCCTATCATAGAAGTTTAGTAGTGCATTTTACTCGACATTTCATGCGCTTTAAGACGCCTCTTAGCCCTGTACACTATCTGAAATAGGAGCGACGTAAATTGAACAAATATGATAGAATATCGCTGAATTATTATATGAACCATAATATAAAATGATCTAATCGGGTCTCTGATTGCCCTATCCGAGAAGTTTAGTAGTGCATTTTACTCGACGTTTCATGCGCTTTAAGATGCCGCCTCACCCAGTACGCTATCTGAAATAGGAGCGTCGTAAATTGAACAAATGTGATAGAATTACTCAGAATTCTTATATTAACCATGATTTTAAATGATCTAATCGGGTCTCTGATTGCTCTATCATAGAAGTTTAATAGTGCATTTTACTCGTCATTTCATGCGCTTTATGGTGCCGCTTAGCTCAATACGCTATCTGAAATAGGAGCGACGTAAATTGAACAAATGTGAAGGAATTACGCATAATTCTTACATTAACCGTAATATAAAATGATGTAATCGGGTCTCTGATTGCCCTATCATAGAAGTTTAATAGTGCATTTTACTCGTAATTTCATGCGCTTTAAGGTGCCGCTCAGCCCAATACGCTATCTGAAATAGCAGCGACGTAAGTTGAACAAATGTGATAGAATTAAGCTGAATTCTTATATTAACCATGATTTAAAGTGATCTAATCGGGTCTCTGATTGTCCTATCATAGAAGGATAGGAGTGCATTCTACTCGTCATTCCACGCGCTTTAAGATGCCGCCAAGCCCAATATACTATCTGAGATAGGAGCGACGTAATTTGAAGAAATGTGATAGAAGTACGCTGAATTCTTATATTTATCAGAATATAAGAAGACCTAATCGGGACTCTGATTGCCCTATCCGAGAAGTTTAGTAGTGCATTTTACTCGACATTTCATGCGCTTTACGATGCCGACCCGCCCGATACGCTATCTGAAATAGGAGCGACGTAAATTGAACAAATGTGATAGAATTACATATAATTCTCATATTAACAATAATATAAAATGATCTAATCGGGTCTCTGTTTGCCCTTCCCTAGAAGTATAATAGTGCATTTTACTGGACATTTCATGCGCTTTAAGATGCCACCTAGCCCAATACGCTATCTGAAATAGGGGCGACGTAAATTGAACAAATGTGATAGAATAACGCTGAATCCTTATATTAAGCATAATATAAAATGATCTAATCGGATCTCTGTTTAACCTACCCTCGAAGTTTAACAGTGCATTTTACTCGACATTTCATGCGCTTTAAGATGCCACCTAGCCCAATACGCTATCTGAAATAGGGCGACGTAAATTGAGCAAATGTGATAAAATTTCGCTGAATTCTTATATTAACCATAGTATAAGAAGACCTAATCCGATCTCTGATTGCCTTATCCGAGAAGTTTAGTAGTGCATTTTACTCGCTATTTCATGCGCTTTAAGATGCCGCCTAGCCCAATACGGTATCTGAAATTGGAGCTACGTAAATTGAACAAACGTGATAGAATTACGCAGAATTCTTATATTAAGCATAATATAATACGATCTATTCAGTTCTCTGATTGCCGTAACATAGAAGTTTAATAGTGCATTTTACTCGCCATTTCATGCGCTTTAAGGTGCCGCCTAGCCCATTACACTATCTGAAATAGGAGCGACGTAAATGGAACAAATGCGATAGAATTTCTCTGAATTCTTAAATTAACCATAATATGAAATGATCTAATCGGGTCTCTGTTTGCCCTACCCTAGAAGTTTAATAGTGCATTTTACTCTATATTTCATGCGCTTTAAGGTGACGCCTAGCCCAGTACGCTATCTGAAATATGGGCGATGTAAATTGAACAAATGTGATAAAATTACGCTGAATTCTTATATTAACCATAATATAATGCGATCTATTCGGGTCTCTGATTGCCCTATCATAGAAGTTTAATAGTGGATTCTACTCGTCATATCATGCGCTTTCAGGTGCCGCCTAGCGCAGTACGCTATCTGAAATAGGGGCGACGTAAATTGAATAAATGTGATAGAATTACGCAGAATTCTTATATTAACCATAATTTAAAATGACCTTCTCGGGTCTGTGATTGCCCTATCCGAGAAGTTGAGTAGTGCATTTTACTCGTAATTGCATGCACTTTAAGGTGCGGCTTAGCCCAATGCGCTATCTGAAATGGGAGCTACGTAAATTGAACAAATATGATAGAATTACGCAGAATTCTTATATTAACCATAATTTAAAATGACCTAATCGTATCTCTGATTGCCCTATCCGAGAAGTTTAGTAGTGCATTTTACTCTTCATTTCATGCGCTTTAAGATGCCACCTGGTTCAAAACGCTATCTGAAATTGCAGCTACGTAAATTGAACAGACGTGATAGAATTACGCAGAATTCTTTTATTAACCATAATATAATACGATGTATTCGGTTCTCTGATTGCCCTATCATAGAAGTTTAATAGCGCATTTTACTCGTCATTTCATGCGCATTGAGGTGCCGCCTAGCCCAATACGCTATCTGAGATAGGAGCGACATAAATTGATCAAATATGATAAAATTACGTTGAATTCTTATATTAACAATAATACAAAATGATCTAATCGGGTCTCTGATTGCCCTATCATAGAAGTTTAATAGTGCGTTTAACTCGACATTTCGTGCGCTTTAAGATGCCATCTAGCCCAATACGCTATCTCTAAATAGGGGCGACGTAAATTGAACGAATGTGACAGAATTACGCAGAATTCTTATATTAAACATAATATAATACGATCTATCCGGTTCTCTGATTGCCCTGTCACAGAAGTTCAGCAGTGCATTTTACTCGCCATTTCATGCGCTTTAAGGCGCCGTCTAGCCTAATCCGCTATCTGAAATTGCAGCAGCGTAAATTGAATAAATGTGATAGAGTTACGCAGAATTCTTATATGAACCATAATATAAAATGATCTCATCGGGTCTCTGCTTGCCCTATCAAAGAAGTTTAGTACTGCATTTTACTCGTCATACCATGCGCTTTAAGGTGCCGCTTAGCCCAATGCGCTATCTGAAATGGGAGCGATGTAAATTGAATAAATGTGATAGAATTACGCAGAATTCTTATATTAACCATAATTTAAAATGACCTTGTCGGGTCTGTGATTGCCCTATCCGAGAAGTTTAGTAGTGCATTTTACTCGTAATTTCATGCGCTTTAAGATGCCGCTTAGCCCAATACGCTATCTGAAATAGGAGCGACGTAAATTGAACAAATGTGATAGAATTACGCAAGAATTCTTATATTAACCATAATTTAAGATGATCTATTCGGGTCTCTGCTTGCCCTATCAAAGAAGTTTAGTACTGCATTTTACTCGTCATTCCATGCGCTTTAAGGTGCCGCTTAGCGCAATGCGCTATCTCAAATTGGACCGATGTAAATTGAATAAATGTGATAGAATTACGCAGAATTCTTATATTAACCATAATTTAAAATGACCCTGCCGGGTCTGTGATTGCCCTATCCGAGAAGTTTAGTAGTGCATTTTACTCGTAATTGCATACGCTTTAAGATGCCGCTTAGCCCAATACGCTATCTGAAATAGGAGCTGCGTAAATTGAATAAATGTGATAGAGTTACGCAGAATACTTATATTAACCATAATATAAAATGATATAATCGGGTCTCTGTTTGCCCTACCCTAGAAGTTTAATAGTGCATTTTACTCGACATTTCATGCGCTTCAAGATGCCACCTAGTCCAAAACGCTATCTGAAATTGGAGCTACGCAAATTGAACAGACGTGATAGAATTACCCAGAATTCATATATTAACCATAATATAATACGATGTATTCGGCTCTCTGATTGCCCTATCATAGAAGTTTAATAGTGCATTTTACTCGTCATTTCATGCGCTTTAAGGTGCCGCCTAGCCCAATACGCTATCTGAAATAGGAGCGACACAAATTGATCAAATGTGATAAAATTACGTTGGATTCTTATATTAACAATAACACGAAATGATCTAATCGGGTCTCTGATTGCCCTATCATAGAAGTTTAATAGTTCATTTCACTCGTCATTTCATGCGCTTTAAGGTGCCGCCTAGCCCAGTACGCTGTCTGAAATAGGGGTGACGTAAATTGAATATATGTGATAGAATTACACAGAATTCTTATTTTAACCATAATTTGAAATGACCTTGTCGGGTCTGTGATTGCCCTATCCGAGAAGTTTAGTAGTGCATTTTACTCGTAATTGCGTGCGCTTTAAGATGCCGCTTAGCCCAATACGCTATCTGAAATAGGAGCGACATTAACTGAACAAATGTGATAGAATTACGCAGAATTCTTATATTAACCATAATATAATACGATCTATTCTGGTTTCTGATTGCGCTATCATAGAAGTTTAACAGTGCATTTTAGTCGTCATTTCATGCGCTTTAAGGTGCCGCATAGCTCAATACGCTATCTGAAATAGGAGCGACGTAAATTGAACAAATGTGATAAAATTACGCTGAATTCTTATATTAACGATAATATAAAATGATCTAATCGGGTGTCTGTTTGCCCTACCCTAGAAGTTTAACAGTGCATTTTACTCGACATTTCATGCGCTTTAAGATGCCACCTAGTCCAAAACGCTATCTGACATTGGAGCTACGTAAATTGAACAGACGTGATAGAATTATGCAGAATTCATATATTAACCATACTATAATACGATGTATTCGGGTCTCTGATTGCCCTATCATAGAAGTTTAAAAGTGCATTTTGCTCGTCATTTCATGCGCTTTAAGGAGCCGCCTAGCCCAATACGGTATCTGAAATAGGAGTGACATAAATTGAACAAATGTGATAGAATTACGCAGAAGTCTTATATTAACCATAATATAATACGATCTATTCTGGTTTCTGATTGCCCTATCATAGAAGTTTAATAGTGCATTTTAGTCATCATTTCATGCGCTTTAAGGTGCCGCCTAGCCCAATACGCTATCTGAAATAAGTGCGACGTAAATTGAACAAATGTGATAGAAATTTGCTGAATTCTTATATTAACCATAATATAATACGATCTATTCGGGTCTCTGATTGCCCTATCACAGAAGTTTAATTGTGCATTTTACTCGTCACTTCATGCGCTTTAAGGTGCCGCCTAGCCCAATACGCTATCTGAAATAGGAGCGACGTAAATTGAACAAATGTGATAGAATTACGTTGAATTCTTATATTAACAATAATATAAAATGATCTAATCGGGTCTCTGATTGCCCTATCATAGAAGCTTAATAGTGCATTTTGTTCGTCATTTGATGTTCTTTCATGTACCGCTTAGCCCAATACGCTATCTGAAATAGGAGCGACGTAAATTGAACAAGTGTGATAAAATTACGTTGAATTCTTATATTAACAATAATATACAATGATCTAATCGGGACTCTGATTGCCCAATCATAGGAGATTAATAGTTCATTTTACTCGTCATTTCATGCGCTTTAAGGTGCCACTTGGCCTAATACGCTATCTGAAATAGGAGCGACGTAAATTGAACAAATGTGATAGAATTTTGCTGAATTCTTATATTAACCATAATATAATACGATGTATTCGGGTCTCTGATTGCCCTATCATAGAAGTTTAATAGTGCATTTTACTCGAAATTTCATGCGCTTTAAGGTGCCGCCTAGCCCAATGCGCTCTCTGAAATAGGAGCGACGTAAATTGAACAAATGTGATAGATTTTCGCTGAATTCTTATATTAACCATAATATAATACGATGTATTCGGGTCTCTGATTGCCCTATCATAGAAGTTTAATAGTGCATTTTACTCGTCATTTCATGCGCTTTAAGGTGCCGCGTAGCCCAATACGCTATCTGAAATAGGAGCGACGTAAATTGAACAAATGTGGTAGAATTTCGCTGAATTCTTATATTAACCATAATATAATACGACGTATTCGGGTCTCTGATTGCCCTATCATAGAAGCTTAATAGTGCATTTTACTCGTCATTTCATGCGCTTTAAGGTGCCGCGTAGCCCAATACGCTATCTGAAATAGGAGCGACGTAAATTGAACAAATGTGATAGAATTTTGTTGAATTCTTATATTAACCATAATATAATACGATGTATTCGGGTCTCTGATTGCCCTATCATAGAAGTTTAATAGTGCATTTTACTCGACATTTCATGCGCTTTAAGGTGCCGCCTAGCCCAATGCGCTCTCTGAAATAGGAGCGACGTAAATTGAACAAATGTGATAGAATTTCGCTGAATTCTTATATTAACCATAATATAATACGATGTATTCGGGTCCCTGATTGCCCTATCATAGAAGTTTAATAGTGCATTTTATTCGTCATTTCATGCGCTTTAACGTGCCGCTCAGGTCAATGCGCTATCTGAAATAGGAGCGACGTAAATTGAACAAATGTGATAGAATTTTGCTGAATTCTTATATTAACCATAATATAATATGATCTATTCGGGTCTCTGATTGCCCTATCATAGAAGTTTAATAGAGCATTTCACTCGTCATTTCATTCGCTTTAAGGTGCCGTCTAGCCCAGTACGCTATGTCAAATAGGGGCGACGTAAATTGAACAAATGTGATAAAATTACGCTGAATTCTTATATTAACCATAATATAATACGATCTATTCGGGTCTCTGATTGCGCTATCACAGAAGTTTAATTGTGCATTTTACTCGTCACTTCATGCGCTTTAAGGTGCCGCCTAGCCCAATACGCTATCTGAAATAGGAGCGACGTAAATTGAACAAATGTGATAGAATTACGTTGAATTCTTGTATTAACAATAATATAAAATGATCTAATCGGGTCTCTGATTGCCCTATCATAGAAGCTTAATAGTGCATTTTGTTCGTCATTTGATGTTCTTTCATGTGCCGCTTAGCCCAATACGCTATCTGAAATAGGAGCGACGTAAATTGAACAAGTGTGATAAAATTACGTTGAATTCTTATATTAACAATAATATACAATGATCTAATCGGGACTCTGATTGCCCAATCATAGGAGATTAATAGTGCATTTTACTCGTCATTTCATGCGCTTTAAGGTGCCACTTGGCCTAATACGCTATTTGAAATAGGAGCGACGTAAATTGAACAAATGTGATAGAATTTTGCTGAATTCTTATATTAACCATAATATAATACGATGTATTCGGGTCTCTGATTGCCCTATCATAGAAGTTTAATAGTGCATTTTACTCGAAATTTCATGCGCTTTAAGGTGCCGCCTAGCCCAATGCGCTCTCTGAAATAGGAGCGACGTAAATTGAACAAATGTGATAGAATTTCGCTGAATTCTTATATTAACCATAATATAATACGATGTATTCGGGTCTCTGATTGCCCTATCATAGAAGTTTAATAGTGCATTTTACTCGTCATTTCATGCGCTTTAAGGTGCCGCGTAGCCCAATACGCTATCTGAAATAGGAGCGACGTAAATTGAACAAATGTGATAGAATTTTGTTGAATTCTTATATTAACCATAATATAATACGATGTATTCGGGTCTCTGATTGCCCTATCATAGAAGTTTAATAGTGCATTTTACTCGACATTTCATGCGCTTTAAGGTGCCGCCTAGCCCAATGCGCTCTCTGAAATAGGAGCGACGTAAATTGAACAAATGTGATAGAATTTCGCTGAATTCTTATATTAACCATAATATAATACGATGTATTCGGGTCCCTGATTGCCCTATCATAGAAGTTTAATAGTGCATTTTATTCGTCATTTCATGCGCTTTAACGTGCCGCTCAGGTCAATGGGCTATCTGAAATAGGAGCGACGTAAATTGAACAAATGTGATAGAATTTTGTTGAATTCTTATATTAACCATAATATAATACGATGTATTCGGTTCTCTGATTGCCCTATCATAGAAGTTTAATAGAGCATTTCACTCGTCATTTCATGCGCTTTAAGGTGCCGTCTAGCCCAGTACGCTATGTCAAATAGGGGCGACGTAAATTGAACAAATGTGATAAAATTACGCTGAATTCTTATATTAATCATAATATAAGATCATCTAATCGAGTCTCTGATTGCCCTATCGTAGATAATTAACAGTGCATTTTACTCGACATTTCATGCGCTTTAAGATGCCGCTTAGCCTAATACGCTATCTGAAATAGGAGCGACGTAAATTGACCAAATGTGATAGAATTACGCAGAATTCTTATATTAAACATAACATAAGATGAGCTAATCGGGTCTCTGATTGCCCTATCCTAGAAATTTAGTAGTGCATTTTCTCGTCATTTCATGCGCTTTAAGGTGCCGCATAGCACAATATGCTATCTGAAATCGGAGCTACGTAAATTGAACAAGTGTGATAGAGTTCCGCTGAATTCTTATATTAACCATAATATAAAATGATCTAATCGGGTCTCTGATTGCCCTATCATAGGAATTTAATAGTGCATTTTACTCGACATTTCATGCACTTCAAGATGCCACCTAGCCCAATACGCTATCTGAAATAGGGGCGACGTAAATTGAACAAATGTGATAAAATTGCGCTGCATTCTTATATTAACCATAATATATAATGATCTAATCGGGTCTGCGATTGTCCTATCTTAGAAGTTTAATAGTGCATTTTACTCGTCATTTCATGCGCTTTAAGGTGCCTCTCGGTCCAATAGACTATCTGAAGTAGGAGCGACGTAAATTGAGCAAATGTGCTAGAATTACGCATAATTCTTATATTAACCATACTATGAAATGATCTAATCGGGTCTCTGATTGCCCTATCATAGAAGTTTAACACTTTATTTTACTCTTCATTTCATGCGCTTTAAGGTGCCGCTTAGCTCAATACGCTAGCTGAAATAGGAGCGACGTAAATTGAACAAATGTGATAGTGTTACGCAGAATTCTTATATTAACCATAATATAAAATGATCTAATCGGGTCTCTGATTGCCCTACCAAAGAAGTTTAGTAGTGCATTTTACACGTCATTTCATGCGCTTTAAGGTACCTCTTAGCCCAATACGCTATCTGAAATAGGAGCGTCGTAAATTGAACAAATGTGATAGAATTACGCAGAATTCTTATATTAACCATGATTTAAAATGATCTAATCGGGTCTTTAGTTGCCCTATCATAGAAGTTTAATACTGCATTTTACTCGTCATTTCATGCGCTTTAAGGTGCCGCCTATCCCAACACGCTATCTGAAATTGGAGCTGCGTAAATTGAATAAATCTGATAGAGTTACGCAGAATTCTTATATTAATCATAACATAAAATGATCTAATCGGGTCACTGAATGCCCTATCAAAGAAGTTTAGTAGTGCATTTTACTCGCCATTTCATGCGCTTTAAGGTACCGCTTAGCCCAATACGCTATCTGAAATGGGAGCGACGTAAATTGAACAAATGTGATAGAATTACGCATAATTCTTATATTACCCATAATATAAGATGATCTAATCGGATCTCTGATTGCCCTATCATAGAAGTTTAGTAGTGCATTTTACTCGACATTTCATGCGCTTTAAGACGCCTCTTGGCCCTGTACACTATCTGAAATAGGAGCGACGTAAATTGAACAAATATGATAGAATATCGCTGAATTATTATATGAACCATAATATAAAATGATCTAATCGGGTCTCTGATTGCCCTATCCGAGAAGTTTAGTAGTGCATTTTACTCGACGTTTCATGCGCTTTAAGATGCCGCCTCACCCAGTACGCTATCTGAAATAGGAGCGTCGTAAATTGAACAAATGTGATAGAATTACTCAGAATTCTTATATTAACCATGATTTTAAATGATCTAATCGGGTCTCTGATTGCCCTATCATAGAAGTTTAATAGTGCATTTTACTCGTCATTTCATGCGCTTTATGGTGCCGCTTAGCTCAATACGCTATCTGAAATAGGAGCGACGTAAATTGAACAAATGTGAAGGAATTGCGCATAATTCTTACATTAACCATAATATAAAATGATGTAATCGGGTCTCTGATTGCCCTATCATAGAAGTTTAATAGTGCATTTTACTCGTAATTTCATGCGCTTTAAGGTGCCGCTCAGCCCAATACGCTATCTGAAATAGCAGCGACGTAAGTTGAACAAATGTGATAGAATTAAGCTGAATTCTTATATTAACCATGATTTAAAGTGATCTAATCGGGTCTCTGATTGTCCTATCATAGAAGGATAGGAGTGCATTCTACTCGTCATTCCACGCGCTTTAAGATGCCGCCAAGCCCAATATACTATCTGAAATAGGAGCGACGTAATTTGAAGAAATGTGATAGAAGTACGCTGAATTCTTATATTAATCAGAATATAAGAAGACCTAATCGGGACTCTGATTGCCCTATCCGAGAAGTTTAGTAGTGCATTTTACTCGACATTTCATGCGCTTTAAGATGCCGACTCGCCCGATACGCTATCTGAAATAGGAGCGACGTAAATTGAACAAATGTGATAGAATTACATATAATTCTCATATTAACAATAATATAAAATGATCTAATCGGGTCTCTGTTTGCCCTTCCCTAGAAGTATAATAGTGCATTTTACTCGACATTTCATGCGCTTTAAGATGCCACCTAGCCCAATACGCTATCTGAAATAGGGGCGACGTAAATTCAACAAATGTGATCAAATTACTCTGTATTCTAATATTAACAATAATATAAAATGATCTAATCGGGTCAATGATTGCCCTCTCATAGAAGGTTAGTAGTGCATTTTACTCGTCATTCCTCGCGCTTTACGATGCCACTTATCCCAATACGCTATCTGAAATAGGAGCGACGTAAATTGATCAATTGTGATAGAATTACGCTGAATTCTTATATTAAACATAATATAAGATGATCTAATCGGGTCTCTAATTGCCCTATCATAGAAGTTTAATGTGTCATTTTACTCGTCATTTCATGCGCTTTAAGGTGCCGCTTAGCCCATTACGCTATCTGAAATAGGAGCGACGTAAATTGAACAAATGTGATAGAATTTCGCTGAATTCTTATATTAACCATAATTTAAAACGATCTAATCGGGTCTCTGATTGCCCTATCATAGAAGGTTAGTGGTGCATTTTACTCGCCATTCCACGCGCTTTAAGATGCCGCCAAAACCAATACGCTATTTGAAATAGGAGCGACGTAAATTGAACAAGTGTGATAGATTTACGCCGCATCCATATATTAATCATAATATAAGATGACCTAATCGGGTGTCTGATTGCCCTATCCGAGAAGTTTAGTAGTACATTTTACTCGACATTTCATGCGCTTTAAGATGCCGCCTGCCCAATACGCTATCTGAAATTGGAGCTACGTAAATTGAAGAAACGTGATAGAATTACGCAGTATTCTGACATTAACCATAATATAATACGATCTATTCGGGTCTCTGATTGGCCTATCATAGAAGTTTAATACTGCATTTTACTCGCCATTTCATGCGCTTTAAGATGCCGCCTAGCCCAATACGCTATCTGAAATTGGAGCTACGTAAATTGGACAAACGTGATAGAATTACGCAGAATTCTTATATTAACCATAAAATAATACGATCTATTCGGGTCTCTGATTGGCCTATCATAGAAGTTTAATAGTGCATTTTACTCGCCATTTCATGCGCTTTAAGATGCCGTCTAGCCCAATACGCTATCTGAAATAGGAGCGACGTAAATTGAACAAATGTGATAGAATTTCGCAGAATTCTTAAATTAACCATAATATGAAATGGTCTAATCGGGTCTCTGTTTGCCCTACCCTAGAAGTATAATAGTGCATTTTACTCGACATTTCATGCGCTTTATGATTCCACCTAGACCAATAAGCTATCTGAAACAGGAGCGACGTAAATTGAACAAATGTGATAGAATTTCGCTGAATTCTTATACTAACCATAATATAAAATGATCTAATCGCGTCTCTGTTTGCCCTACCCTAGAAGTTTAATAGTGCATTTTACTCGACATTTCATGCGCTTTAAGATGCCACCTAGCCCGATACGCTATCTGAAATAGGAGCGACGTAAATTGAACAAATGTGATAGAATTTCGTTGAATTCTTATATTAATCATAATATAAAATGATCTAATCGGGTCTTTGATTGCCCTATCATAGAAGGTTAGTAGTGCATTTTACTCGTCATTCCACGCGCTTTAAGATCCCGCCTAGCCCAATATGCTCTCTGAAATAGGAGCGACGTATATTGAACAAATGTGATAGAATTACGCTGCATCCTTATATTAATCATAATATAAGAGACATTATCGGGTCACTGATTGCCCTATCCTAGAAGTTTAGTAGTGCATTTTACTCGACATTTCATGCGGTTTAAGATGCCGCCTAGCCGAATACGCTATCTGATGTAGGAGCGACGTAAATTGAGCAAATGTGATAAAAGTTCGCTGAATTCTTATATTAACCATAGTATAAGACGACCTAATCGGGTCTCTGATTGCCCTATCCGAGAAGTTTAGTAGTGCATTTTACTCGACATTTCATGCGCGTTAAGATGCCGCCTAGTCCAATACGCTATCTGAAATAGGGGCGACGTAAATTGAACAAATGTGATAAAATTACGCTGAATTCTTATATTAACCATAATATATAATGATCTAATTGGGTCTCTGATTGCCCTATCAAAGAAGTTTCGCAGTGCATTTTACTCGCCATGTCATGCGCTTTAAGATGCCACCTAGCCCGGTACGCTATCTGAAATAGGGGCGACGTAAATTGAACAAAGGTGATAAAATTACTCAGAATTCTTATATTAACAATAATATAAAATGATCTAATCGGGTCTCTGATTGCCCTATCTTAGAAGTTTAATACTGCATTTTACTCGGCATTTCATGCGCTTTAAGATGCCGCGTAGCCCAATACGCTATCTGAAGTTGGTGCGACGTAAATTGAATAAATGTGATAGAAATTCGCTGAATTCTTATATTAACCATAATATAAGATGACCTAATCGGGTCTCTGTTAGCCCTATCCTAGAAGTTTAGTAGTGCATTTTACTCGACATTTCATGCTCTTTAAGATGCCGCGTAGCCCAATACGCTATCTGAAGTTGGTGCGACGTAAATTGAATAAATGTGATAGAAATTCGCTGAATTCTTATATTCACCATAATATAAGATGACCTAATCGGGTCTCTGTTAGCCCTATCCGAGAAGTGTGGTAGTGCATTTTACTGGACATTTCATGCGCTTTAAGATGCCGCCTAGCCCAACACGCTATCTGAAATTGGAGCTACGTAAATTGAACAAATGTGATAGAATTTCGCTGAATTCTTATATTAACCATAATAGAAAATGATGTAGTCGGGTCTCTGATTGCCCTATCAAAGAAGCTCAGTAGTGCATTTTACTCCTCATTTCATGCGCTTTAAGGTGCCGTCTAGCCGAATCCGGTACCTGAAATTGGAGCTGCGTAAATTGAATAAATGTGATAGAGTTACGCAGAATTCTTATATTAACCATGATATAAAATGATCTAATCGGGTCTCTGATTGCCCTATCTTAGAAGTTTAATAGTGAATTTTACTCGACATTTAATGCGCTTTATGGTGCCGCTTAGCCCAATACGCTATCTGAAACAGGAGCGACGTAAATTGAACAAATGTGATAGAATTTCGCTGAATTCTTATACTAACCATAATATAAAATGATCTAATCGCGTCTCTGATTGCCCTATCTTAGAAGTTTAATATTGCATTTTACTCGTCATTTCATGCGCTTTAGGGTCCCGCCTAGCCCAATACGCTATCTGAAATAGGAGCGACGTAAATTGAACAAAGGTGATAGAATTACACAGAATTCTTATATTAACCATAATATAAAATGATCTAACCGGGTCTCTGTTTGCCCTACCCTAGAAGTGAAATTGCGCATTTTACTCGACATTTCATGCGCTTTAAGATGCCACCTAGCCCAATACGCTATCTGAAATAGGGGCGACGTAAATTGAACAAATGTGATAAAATTACGCTGAATTCTTATATTAACAATAATATAAAATGATTTAAACGGGTCTCTGATTGCCGTATCATATAAGTTTCCTAGTGCATATTACTCGTCATTTCATGCGCTTTAAGGTGCCGCTTCGCCGAATGCGCTATCTGAAATAGGAGCAACGTAAATTGAACAAATGTGATAGAATTACGCTGAATCCTTATATTAATCAAAATATAAGATGACTTAATCGGCTCTCTGTTTGCCCTACCCTAGATGTTTCATAATGCATTTTACTCTACATTTCATGCGCTTTAAGATGCCACCTAGATCAATACGATATCTAAATAGGAGCGACGTAAATTGAACAAATGAGATAGAATTTCGCTGAATTCTTATATTAACCATAATATAAAATAATCTAATCGGGGCTCTGATTACCCTATCTTAGAAGTTTAATAGTGCATTTTACACGACATTTCATTCGCTTTAAGATGCCGCTTAGCCCAATACGCTATTTGAAGTAGGGGCGACGTAAATTGAACAAATGTGATAGAATTACGCAGAATACTTATATTAACCATAATATAATATGATCTATTCGTATCTCTGATTGCCCTATCCGAGAAGTTTAGTAGTGCAGTTTACTCGACATTTCATGCGCTTTAAGATGCCGCCTCGCCCAATACGCCGTCTGAAATAGGAGCGTCGTAAATGGAACAAATGTGATAGAATTACGCAGAATTCTTATATTAACCATAACTTAAAATGATCTCATCGGGTCTCTGATTACCCTATCTTAGAAGTTTAATAGTGCATTTTACTCGCCATTTCATGCGCTTCAAGGTGCCGCCTATCCCAATACGCTATCTGAAATAGGAGCGACGTAAATTGAACAAATTTGATAGAATTACGCAAGAATTCTTATATTAACCATAATTTGAAATGATCTAATCGGGCCTCTGATTGCGCTATCATAGAAGTTTAATAGTGCATTTTACACGCCATTTCATGCGCTTTAAGGTGCCGCTTAGCCCAATACGCTATCTGAAATAGGAGTGACGTAAATTGAACATATGTGATAGAATTTAGCTGAATTCTTATATTAACGATAAAATAAAATGATCTAATCGGGTCTCTGATAGCCCTATCATAGAAGGTTAGTAGTGTATTTTACTTGTCATTCCACGCACTTTAAGATGACGCCTAGCCCAATACGCTATTTGAAATAGGAGCGACGTATATTGAACAAATGTGATAGAATTACGCTGCATCCTTATATTAATCATAATATAAGATGATATTATCGGGTCACCGATTGCCCTATCCTAGAAGTTTAGTAGTGCATTTTACTCGACATTTCATGCGCTTTAAGATGCCGCCTAGCCGAATATGCTATGTGAAGTAGGAGCGATGTAAATTGAACGAACGTGATAGATTTACGCAGAATTGTTAAATTAACCATAATATACATTGATCTAATCGGGTCTCTGTTTGCCCTACCCTAGAAGTTTAATAGTGCATTTTACTCGACATTTCATGCGCTTTAAGATGCCACCTAGCCCAATACGCTATCTGAAATAGGAGCGACGTAAATTGAACAAATGTGATAGAATTTCGTTGAATTCTTATATTAATCATAATATAAAATGATCTAATCGGGTCTTTGATTGCCCTATCATAGAAGGTTAGTAGTGCATTTTACTCGTCATTCCACGCGCTTTAAGATCCCGCCTAGCCCAATATGCTCTCTGAAATAGGAGCGACGTATATTGAACAAATGTGATAGAATTACGCTGCATCCTTATATTAATCATAATATAAGAGACATTATCGGGTCACTGATTGCCCTATCCTAGAAGTTTAGTAGTGCATTTTACTCGACATTTCATGCGGTTTAAGATGCCGCCTAGCCGAATACGCTATCTGATGTAGGAGCGACGTAAATTGAGCAAATGTGATAAAAGTTCGCTGAATTCTTATATTAACCATAGTATAAGACGACCTAATCGGGTCTCTGATTGCCCTATCCGAGAAGTTCAGTAGTGCATTTTACTCGACATTTCATGCGCGTTAAGATGCCGCCTAGTCCAATACGCTATCTGAAATAGGGGCGACGTAAATTGAACAAATGTGATAAAATTACGCTGAATTCTTATATTAACCATAATATATAATGATCTAATTGGGTCTCTGATTGCCCTATCAAAGAAGTTTCGCAGTGCATTTTACTCGCCATGTCATGCGCTTTAAGATGCCACCTAGCCCGGTACGCTATCTGAAATAGGGGCGACGTAAATTGAACAAAGGTGATAAAATTACTCAGAATTCTTATATAACAATAATATAAAATGATCTAATCGGGTCTCTGATTGCCCTATCTTAGAAGTTTAATACTGCATTTTACTCGGCATTTCATGCGCTTTAAGATGCCGCGTAGCCCAATACGCTATCTGAAGTTGGTGCGACGTAAATTGAATAAATGTGATAGAAATTCGCTGAATTCTTATATTAACCATAATATAAGATGACCTAATCGGGTCTCTGTTAGCCCTATCCTAGAAGTTTAGTAGTGCATTTTACTCGACATTTCATGCGCTTTAAGATGCCACCTAGCCCAATACGCTATCTGAAATAGCGGCGACGTACATTGAACAAATGTGATAGAATTACGCAGAATTCTTATATTAACCATAATATAATACGATCTATTCGGGTCTCTGATTGCCCTACCAGAGAAGTTTATTAGTGCCTTTTACTCGTCATTTCATGTTCTTTAAGGTGCCGCCTAGCCCAATACGCTATCTGAAATAGGAGCGACGTAAATTAAGCAAATGTGATAGAATTACGCACAATTCTTATATTAATCATAATATAAGATGATCTAATCGGGTCTCTGATTGCCCTATCATAGAAGCTTAATAGTGCATTTTACGCGACATTTGATGCGCTTTAAGATGCCGCCTCGCCCAATACGCTATCTGGAACAGGAGCGTCGTAAATTGAACAAATGTGATAGAATTACACTGAGTTCTTATATTAATCATAATATAAGATGACCTAATCGGGTCTCTGGTTGCCCTATCCGAGAAGTTTAGTAGTGCATTTTACTCGCATGTTCATGCGCTTTAAGATGCCGCCTATCTCAATACGATATCTGGTGTAGGAGCGACGTGAATTGGACAAATGTGAAAGAATTACGATGAATTCTTAAATTAACAATAATATAACATGATCTAATCGGGATTCTGATTGCCCTATCCTAGAAGTTTAACAGTGCATTTTACTCGCCATTTCATGCGCTTTGAGATGCTGCTTAGCCCAATACGCTATCCGAAATAGGAGCGACGTAAATTGAACAAATGCGATAGAATTTCGCTGATTTCTTATATTAACCATAATATAGAATGATCTAATCGGGTCTCTGATTGCCCTATCATAGAAGTTTAATAGTGCATTTTACTCGTCAGTCCATGCGCTTTAAGATGCCGCCTATCCCAATACGCTATCTGAAATAGGAGCAATGTAAATTGAACAAATGTGGTACAATTACGCTGCATTCTTATATTAATCATAATATAAGTTGACATAATCGGGTCTCTGATTGCTCTATCCGTGAAGTTTAGTAGTGCATTTTGCTCGACTTTCATGCGCTTTACGATGCCGCATACCCCAGTACGCTATCTGAGATTGGAGCTACGTAAATTGAACTAACGTGATAGAATTACGCCGAATACTTATATTAACATTAATATAATATGATATATTCGGGTCTCTGATTGCCGTATCATAGAAGTTTAATAGTGTATTTTACTCGTCATTACATGCGCTTTAAGGTGCCGCCTAGCCCAATACGCTATCTGAAATTGGAGCTACGTAAATTGAACAAGTGTGATAGAGTTTCGCTGAATTCTTAAATTAACCATAATATAAAATGATCTAATCGTGTCTCTGATTGCCCTATCATAGAAGTTTAGTAGTGCATTTTACTCGTCATTCCACGCACTTTAAGATGCCGTCTCACCCAACACGCTTTCTGAAATTGGAGCTACGTAATTTGAACAAGTGTGATAGAGTTTCGCTGAATTCTTACATTAACCATAATATAAAATGATCTAATCGGCTCTCTGTTTGCCCTACCCTAGAATTTTAATAGTGCATTTTACTCGACATTTCATGCGCTTTATGATGCAACCTAGCCCAATACGCTATCTGGAATAGGAGCGACGTAAATTGAACAAATGTGATAAAATTACGCCAAATTCTTATTTTAACAATAATATAAAATGATCTAATCGTGTCTCCGATTGCCCTATCATAGAAGTTTAATAGTGCATTTTACTCGCCATTTCATGCCGTTTAATGTGCCGCTTAGCCCAATACGCTATCTGCAATAGGAGCGACGTAAATGGAAACAAATGTGATAGAATTACGCAGAATTCTTATATTAACCATAATATAAAATGATCTAACCGGGTCTCTGTTTGCCCTACCCTAGGACTTTAATAGAGCATTTTACTCGACATTTCATGTGCTTTGAGATGCCGCTTAGCCCAATACGCTATCTGAAATAGGAGCTACGTAAATTGAACAAATGTGATAGAATTCCGCAGAATTCTTAAATTAACCATAATATAAAATGATCTAATCGTGTCTCTGTTTGCCCTACCCTAGAAGTTTAATAGTGCATTTTACTCGCCATTTCATGCGCTTTGAGATGCCGCGTAGCCCAATACGCTATCTGAAATAGGAGCGACGTAAGTTGAACAAATATGATAGAATTTCGCTGAATTCTTTTATTAACCATAATGTTAAATGATCGAATCGCGTCTCTGCTCGCCCTAGCCTAGAAGTTTAATAGTGCATCTTATTCGCCATTGCATGCGCTTTGAGATGCCGCTTAGCCCAATACGCTATCTGAAATAGGAACGACGTAAATTGAACAGATGTGATAGAATTTTGCTGAATTCTTAAATTAACCATAATATAAAATGATCTCATCGGGTCTCCGATTGCCCTATCATAGAAGTTTAATAGTGCATTTTACTCGCCATTCCACGCGCTTTAAGATGCCACCTAGCCCAGTACGCTATCTGAACTTGGACCGACGTAAATTGAACAATTATGATAGAATTTTGCTGAATTCTTAAATTAACCATAATATAAAATGATCTAATCGGGTCTCTGTGCGCCCTAGCATAGAAGTTTGATAGCGCATTTTATTCGCCATTTCATGCGCTTTGTGATGCAGCTTAGCCCAATACGCTATCTGAAATAGGAACGACGTAAATTGAACAGATGTGATAGAATTTTGCTGAATTCTTAAATTAACCATAATATAAAATGATCTCATCGGGTCTCTGATTGCCCTATCAAAGAAGTTTAGTACTGCATTTTGCTCGTGACGCCATGCGCTTTAAGGTGCCGCTTAGCCCAATGCGCTATCTGAAATGGGAGCGACGTAAATTGAACAAGTGTGATAGAATTACGCAGAATTCTAATATTAACCATAATTTAAAATGACCTAATCGTATCTCTGATTGCCCTATCCGAGAAGTTTAGTAGTGCATTTTACTCGTCATTTCATGCGCTTTAAGATGCCGAATCGACCAATACGCTACCTGAAATAGGAGCGACGTAAATTGAACAAATGTGATAGAATTACGCAAGAATTCTTATATTAACCATAATTTAAAATGATCTAATCGGGACTCTGATTGAGCTATCATAGAAGCTTAATAGCGCATTTTACTCGTCATTTCATGCGCTTTGAGGTGCCGCCTATCCCAATACGATATCTGAAATAGGAGCGACGTAAATTGAACAAATGTGATAAAATTACGCTGAATTCTTATATTAATCATAATATAAGATGACCTAATCGGGTCTCTGATTGCCCTATCCTAGAAGTTTAGTGGTGCATTTTACTCGACATTTCATGCGCTTTAAGATGCCACCTCGCCCAGTACGCTATCTGAAATAGGAGCGTCGTAAATTGAACAAATGTGATAGAATTACGCTGAATTCTTATATTAATCATAATTTAAAATGATCTAATCTGGTCTCTGATGGCCCTATCATATAAGTTTAATAGTGCATTTTACTTCGGCATTTCATGCGCTTTATGATGCAACCTAGCCCAATACACTATCTGAAATAGGAGCGTCGTAAATTGAACAAGTGTGATAAAATTTCGCCGAATTCTTATATTTACCATATTATAATACGATCCATTCGCGTCTCTGATTGCCCTATCAAAGAAGTTTAGTAGTGCATTATACTCGTTAGTTCATGCGCTTTAAGATGCCGCCTATCCCAATACGCTATCTGAAATAGGGGCGACGTAAATTGAACAAATGTGATAAAATTAAGCTGAATTCTTATATTAACCATAATATAAAATGATCTAATCGGGTGTCTGATTGCCCAATCATAGAAGGTTAGTAGTGCATTTTAGTCGACATTCCACGCGCTCTAAGATGCCGCCTAGCCCAACACGCTGTCTGAAATTGGAGCGACGTAAATTGAACAAATGTGATGGAATGACGGTGCATCCGTATATTAATCATAATATAAGATGACGTAATCGGGTCTCTGTTTGCCCTACCCTAGAAGTTTAATATTGCATTTTACTCGACATTTCATGCGCTTTAAGATGCCGCTTAGACGAATACGCCATCTGAAGCAGGAGCGACGTAAATTGAACAAATGTGATAGAATTATGCAGAATTCTTATATTAACCATGATATAATATGATCTATTCGGGTCTCTGATTGCCCTATCAAAGAAGTTTAGTAGTGCATTATACTCGTTATTTCATGCGCTTTAAGGTGCCCCCTATCCCAATACGCTATCTCACATAGGGGCGACGTAAATTGAACAAATGTGATAAAATTAAGCTGAATTCTTATATTAACCATAATATAAAATGATCTAATCGGGTCTCTGATTGCCCTATCATAGAAGGTTAGTAGTGCATTTTACTCCTCATGCCACGCGCTTTAAGATGCCGCCTAGCCCAATACGCTCTCTGAAATAGGAGCGACGTAAATTGAACAAATGTGATAGAATTACGCTGCATCCTTATAATAAAAATAATATAAAATGACATAATGGTGTTTATGATTACCGTATCACTGAAGTTTAGTAGTGCATTTTAATCGGCATTTCATGCCCTTTAAGATTCTGCTTAGCCCAATACGCTATCTGAAATAGGAGCGACGTAAATTGAACAAATGTGATAAAATTAAGCTGAATTCTTATATTAACCATAATATAAAATGATCTAATCTGGTCTCTCATTGCCCTACCATAGATGGTTAGTAGTGCATTTTACTCGTCATTCCACACGCTTTAAGTTGCCGCCAAGCCCAATATATTATCTGAAATAGGAACGACGTAATTTGAACAAATGTGATAGAATTACGCTGCGTCCTTATATTAATCATAATATAACAAGACCTATTCGGGTCTCTGATTGCCCTATCCAAGAAGTTTAGTAGTGCATTTTACTCGACATATCATGCGCTTTAAGATGCCACCTAGCCCAATACGCTATCTGAAATAGGGGCGACGTAAATTGAAAAATGTGATAAAGTGACGCTAAATTCTTATATTAAGAATAATATAAAATGATCTAATCGGGTCTCCGATTGCCCTATACTAGAAGTTTAGTAGTGCAGTTTACTCAACATTTCATGCCCATTATCATACCGCTTAGACCAATACGCTATCTGAAATAGGGGCGACGTAAATTGAAAAATGCGATAAAATGACGCTAAATTCTTATGTTAAGAATAATATAAAATGATCCAATTGGGTATCCGATTGCCCTATCCTACAAGTTTAGTATTGCATTTTACTCGTCATTTCATGCGCTTTAAGGTGCAGCCTATCCCAATACGCGATCTGAAATTAGAGCTACGTAAATTAAACAAATGTGATAAAATTACGCTGAATTCTTATATTAACGATAATATAAAATGATCTAATCGGGTCTCTGATTACCGTATCACTGGAGTTTAGTAGTGCATTTTAATCGGCAACTCATGCCCTATAAGATTCTGCTTAGCCCAATACGCTATTTGAAATAGGAGCAACGTAAATTGAACAAACGTGATAGAATTTCGCTGAATTCTTATATTAACCATAATATAAAATGATCTAATCGGGTCTCTGATTGCCCTATCACAGAAGTTTAGTAGTGCATTTTACTCGCCATTCCACGCGCTTTAAGGTGCCTCTTAGCCCAATACCGTATCTGAAATAGGGGCGACGTAAGTTAAACAAATGTCATAAAATTACGCCGAGTTCCTATATTAACAATAATATAAAATGATCTAATCGGGTCTCTGATTGCCCAATCATAGAAGATTAATAGTGCATTTTACTCGTCATTTCATGCGCTTTAAGGTGCCGCCTAGCGCAATACGCTATCTGGAATAGGAGCGACATAAATTGAACAAATGTGATAGAATTACGAACAATTCTTATATTAACCATAATATAGAATGATCTAATCGGGTCTTTGATTGCCCTAGCATAGAAGGTTAGCAGTGCATTTTACTCGTCATTCTACGCGCTTTAAGGTGCCGCCAAGCCCAATACGCTATCTGAAATAGGAGCGACATAAATTGAACAAACGTGATAGAATTACGCAGAATTCTTATATTAACCATAATATGAAATGATCTAATCGGGTCTCTGTTTGCCCTACCCTAGAAGTTTAATAGTGCATTTTACTCTAGATTTCATGCGCTCTAAGGTGCCGTCTAGCCCAATCCGCTATCTGAAATTGGAGCTGCGTAAATTGAATAAATGTGATAGAGTTACGCAGAATTCTTATATTAACCATAATACAAAATGATCTCATCGGGTCTCTGATTGCCCTATCATAGAAGTTTAATAGTGCATTTTACTCGACATTTCATGCGCTTTAAGATGCCGCCTAGCCCAATACGCTATCTGAAATAGGAGCGACGTAAAGTGAACAGACGTGATAGAATTACGCAGAATTCTTATATTAACCATAATTTAAGATGATCTAATCGGGTCTCTGATTGCCCTATCACAGAAGTTTAGTAGTGCATTTTACTCGCCATTTCATGCTCTTTAAGGTGCCGCCTAGCCCAATACGCTATCTGAAATAGGAGCGACATAAATAGAACAAATGTGATAGAATTACGTTGAATTCTTATAATAACAATAATATAAAATCATCTAATTGGGTCTCTGATGGCCGTATCTGAGATGGTTAGTAGTGCGGTTTACTCTCCATTTCATGCGTTTTAAGATGCCGCCTAGCTCAATACGATATCTGGTGTAGGTGCGACGTGAATTGGACAAAATGTGATAGAGTTACGATGAATACTTAAATTAACAATAATATACGATGATCTAACCGGGTCTCTGTTTGCCCTATCCTAGAAGTTTAGTAGTGCATTTTACTCGACATTTAGTGCGCTTTAAGATGCCGCCTAGCTCAATACGCTATCTGAAATTGGAGCTACGTAAATTGAACAAACGTGATAGAATTACGCAGAATTCTTAAATTAACCATAATATAATACGATCTATTCGGGTCTCTGATTGCCCTATCATAGAAGCTCAACAGTGCATTTTACTCGTCATTTCATGCGCTTTATGGTGCCGCCTAGCGCAATACGCTATCTGGAATAGGAGCGACATAAATTGAACAAATGTGATAGAATTACGCACAATTCTTATATTAACCATAATATAGAATGATCTAATCGGGTCTTTGATTGCCCTAGCATAGAAGGTTAGCAATGAATTTTACTCGTCATTCTACGCGCTTTAAGGTGCCGTCAAGCCCAATACGCTATCTGAAATAGGAGCGACATAAATTGAACAAACGTGATAGAATTACGCAGAATACTTATATTAACCATAATATAATACGATATATAGGGTTCTCTGATTGACCTATCATAGAAGTTTAATAGTGCATTCTACTCGTCATTTCATGCGCTTTAAGGTGCCGCTTAGCCCAATACGCTATCTGAAATAGGAGCGACGTAATTGGAACAAATGCGATAGAATTTCTCTGAATTCTTAAATTAACCATAATATGAAATGATCTAATCGGGTCTCTGTTTGCCCTACCCTAGAAGTTTAATAGTGCATTTTACTCGTCATTTCATGCGCTTTAAGATGCAGCATAGACCAATTCGCTATCTGAAATAGGACCGACGTAAATTGAACAAATGTGATAGAATTACGCAGAAATCTTATATTAACCATAATATAATACGATCTATTCGGGTCTCTGATTGCCCTATCATAGAAGCTTAATAGTGCATTTTAATCGACATCTCATCCCCTTTAAGATTCTGCTTAGCCCAATACGCTATCTGAAATAGAAGCGACCTAAATTGAACAAATGCGATAGAATTTTGCTGAATTCTTATATTAACCGTAATATAATATGATCTATTCGGGTCTCTGATTGCCCTATCATAGAAGTTTAATAGTGCATTTCACTCGTCATTTCATGCGCTTTATGGTGCCGCCTAGCCCAGTACGCTATCTGAAATATGGGCGACGTAAGTTGAACAAATGTGATAAAATTACGCTGAATTCTCATATTAACCATAATATAATACGATCTATTCGGGTCTCTGATTGCCCTATCATAGAAGCTTAATAGCGCATTTTACTCGTCATCTCATGTGCTTTAAGGTGCCGCCTAGCCCAATACGCTATCAGAAATAGGAGCGACGTAAATTGAACAATGTGATAAAATTACGCTGAATTCTTATATTAACCATAATATAAAATGATCTAATCGGGTCTCTGTTTGCCCTACCCTAGAAGTTTAATAGTGCATTTGACTCGACATTTCATGCGCTTTAAGATGCCACCTAGTCCAAAACGCTATCTGAAATTGGAGCGACGTAAATTGAACATACGTGATAGAATTACGCAGAATTCATATATTAACCATAATATAATACGATGTATTCGGGTCTCTGATTGCCCTATCATAGAAGTTTAATAGTGCATTTTACTCGTCATTCCAAGCGCTTTAAGGTGTCGCCAAGTCCAATACGCTATCTGAAATAGGAGCGACACAAGTTGAACAAATGTGATAGAATTACGCAGAATTCTTATATGAACCATAATATAATACGATCTATTCCGGTCTCTGATTGCTGTATCATAGAAGTTTAACAGTGCATGTTACTCGTCATTTCATGCGTTTTAAGGTGCCGCTTGACCCAATACGCTATCTGAAATAGGAGCGACATAAATAGAACAAATGTGATAAAATTACATTGAATTCTTATAATAACAATAATATGAAATAATCTAATCGGGTCTCTGATTGCCCTATCGTAGAAGTTTAATAGTGCATCTTACTCGTCATTTCATGCGCTTTAAGGTGCCGCTTAGCCCAATGGGCTATCTGAATTAGGAGCAACGTAAATTGAACAAATGTGATAGAATTTCGCTGAATTCTTATATTAACAGTAATAAAAGGATCTAATCGGGTCTCTGATTGCCCTATCATAGAAGTTTAATAGTGCATTTTACTCGTCATTTCATGCGCTTTAAGGTGTCGCCTAGCCCAATAGTCTATCTGAAATTGGAGCTACGTAAATTGAACAAACGTGATGGAATTACGCAGAATTCTTATATTAACCATAATATGAGATGATCTAATCGGGTCTCTGATTGCCCTATCCTAGAAGCTTAGTAGTGCATTTTACTCGGCATTTCATGCGCTTTAAGGTGCCGCCTAGTCCAATACGCTATCTGAAATAGGAGCGACACAAATTGAACAAATGTGATAGATGTACGCAGAATTCTTATATTAACCATAATATAAAATGATCTAATCGGGTCTCTGATTGCCCTATCATAGAAGGTTAGTAGTGCATTTTACTCGTCCTTCCACGTGCTTTAAGATGCCGCCTAACCCAATACGCTATCTGAAATAGGAGCGACATAAATTGAACAAATGTGATAGAATTACGCAGAATTCTTATATTAACAATAATATAAAATGATCTAATCGGGTCTCTGATTGCCCTATCATAGAAGTTTAATAGTGCGTTTTACTCGTCATTTCATGCGCTTTAAGATGCCGCCTAGCACAATACGCTATCTGAAATAGGAGCGGCATAAATTGAACAAATGTGATAGAATTACGTTGAATTCTTATAATAACAATAATATAAAATCATCTAATTGGGTCTCTGATGGCCGTATCTGAGATGGTTAGTAGTGCGTTTTACTCTCCATTTCATGCGTTTTAAGTTGCCGCCTAGCTCAATACGATATCTGGTGTAGGTGCGACGTGAATTGGACAAAATGTGATAGAGTTACGATGAATACTTAAATTAACAATAATATACGATGATCTAACCGGGGTCTCTGTTTGCCCTATCCTAGAAGTTTAGTAGTGCATTTTACTGACATTAGTGCGCTTTAAGATGCCGCCTAGCTCAATACGCTATCTGAAATTGGAGCTACGTAAATTGAACAAACGTGATAGAATTACGCAGAATTCTTAAATTAACCATAATATAATACGATCTATTCGGGTCTCTGATTGCCCTATCATAGAAGCTCAACAGTGCATTTTACTCGTCATTTCATGCGCTATAAGGTGCCGCCTAGCGCAATACGCTATCTGGAATAGGAGCGACATAAATTGAACAAATGTGATAGAATTACGCACAATTCTTATATTAACCATAATATAGAATGATCTAATCGGGTCTTTGATTGCCCTAGCATAGAAGGTTAGCAGTGAATTTTACTCGTCATTCTACGCGCTTTAAGGTGCCGTCAAGCCCAATACGCTATCTGAAATAGGAGCGACATAAATTGAACAAACGTGATAGAATTACGCAGAATACTTATATTAACCATAATATAATACGATATATAGGGTTCTCTGATTGCCCTATCGTAGAAGTTTAATAGTGCATTTTACTCGTCATTTCATGCGCTTTAAGATGCCACCTAGTCCAAAACGCAATCTGAAATTGTAGCTACGTAAATTGAACAAATGTGATAGAATTTTGCTGAATTCTTATATTAAACATTATATAATATGATCCATTCGGGTCTCTGATTGCCCTATCATAGAAGTTTAATAGTGCATTTCACTCGTCATTTCATGCGATTTAAGGTGCCGCCTAGCCCAATACGCAATCTGAAATAGGAGCGACGTGAGTTGAACAAATGTGATAGAATTTTGCTGAATTCTTATATTAACCATAATATAATATGATCCATTCGGGTCTCTGATTGCCCTATCATAGAAGTTTAATAGTGCATTTCACTCGCCATTTCATGCGCTTTAAGGTGCCGTCTAGCCCAATGCGCTATCTGAAATGGGAGCGACGTAAATTGAACAAATGTGATAGATTACGCAGAATTCTTATATTAACCATAATTTAAAATGACCTAATCGTATCTCTGATTGCTCTATCCGGGAAGTTTAGTAGTGCATTGTACTCGTCATTTCATGCGCTTTAAGATGCCGAATCGCCCAATACGCTATCTGAAATAGGAGCTGCGTAAATTG
Organism: Macropis europaea; assembly: GCA_916610135.2. Classification (NCBI taxonomy): domain Eukaryota; kingdom Metazoa; phylum Arthropoda; class Insecta; order Hymenoptera; family Melittidae; genus Macropis; species Macropis europaea. The sequence continues at coordinate 32,895 of CAKAJE020000923.1, read as the reverse complement.
AATAAATGTGATAGAGTTACGCAGAATTCTTATATTAACCATAATATAAAATGATCTAATCGGGTCTCTGTTTGCCCTATCATAGAAGTTTAATAGTGGATTTTACTCGTCACATCATTGCTTTAAGGTGCCGCCTAGCCCAATACGCTATCTGAAATAGGAGCGACGTAAATTGAGCAAATGTGATAGAATTTTGCTGATTCTTATATTAACCATAATATAATATGATCTATTCGGGTCTCTGATTGCCCTATCATAGAAGTTTAATAGTGCATTTCACTCGTCATTTCATGCGCTTTAAGGTGCCGTCTAGTCCAATGCGCTATCTGAAATGGGAGCGACGTAAATTGAACAAATGTGATAGAATTACGCTGCATCCTTATATTAATCATAATATAAGATGACCTGATCGGGTCTCTGATTCCCAGATCCTAGAAGTTTACTATTGCATTTTACTCGTCATTTCATGCGCTTTAAGGTGCACCCTATCCCAATACGCGATCTGAAATTAGAGCTACGTAAATAAACTATGTGATAGAGTTACGACGAATTCTTAATTAACCTTAATATACGACGATCTATCGGGGTCTCTGATTGCCCCATCCTAGAAGTTTAGTAGTACACTTTACTCGACATTTCATGCGCTTTAAGATGCCGCTTAGACGAATACGCAACCTGAAGCAGGAGCGACGTAAATTGAACAAATGTGATAGAATTATGCAGATTTCTTATATTAACCATAATATAATTTGATCTATTCGGGTCTCTGATTGCCCTATCATAGAAGTTTAGTAGTGCATTTCACTAGTCATTTCATACGCTTTAAGGTGCCGCCTAGCCCAGTACGCTATCTGAAATAGGGGCGACGTAAATTGAATAAATGTGATAGAATTACGCGGAATTCTTATATTAACCATAATTTAAAATGACCTTGTCGGGTCTGTGATTGCCCTATCCGAGAAGTTTAGTAGTGCATTTTACTCGACATTTCATGCGCTTTAAGATGCCACCTAGTCCAAAACGCTATCTGAAATAGGAGCGACATAAATTGAACAAATGTGATAAAATTACGTTGAATTCTTATATTAACAATAATACAGAATGATCTAATCGGGTCTCTGATTGCACTGTCATAGAAGATTACTAGTGCATTTTACTCGACATTTCATGCGCTTTAAGATGCCACCTAGCCCAATACGCTATCTGAATTAGGGGCGACGTAAATTTAACAAATGTGATAGAATTACGCAGAATTGTTATATTAACCATAATTTAAGATGATCTAATCGGGTCTCTGATTGCCCTGTTACAGAAGTTCAGCAGTGCATTTTACTCGTCATTTCATGCGCTTTAAGGCGCCGTCTGGCCCAATCCGCTATCTGAAATTGAAGCTACGTAAATTGAACAGACGTGATAGAATTACGCAGAATTCATATATTAACCATAATATAATACTATCTAATCGGGTCTCTGATTGCCCTATCATAGAAGTTTAATAGTGCATTTCACTCGCCATTTCATGCGCGTTAAGGTGCCGCCTAGCCCAGTACGCTATCCGAAATAGGGGCGGCGTAAATTGAACAAATGTGATAAAATTACGCTGAATTCTTGTATTAACCATAATATAATACGATCTATTCGGGTCTCTGATTGCCCTATCATAGAGGTTTAATAGTGGATTTACTCGTTACATCATGCGCTTTAAGGTGCCGCCTAGCCCAATACGCTATCTGAAATAGGAGCGACATAAATTGAACAAATGTGATAAAATTACGTTGAATTCTTATATTAACCATAATATAAGATGACCTAATCGGGTCTCTGATTGCCCTGTCAGAGGAGTTTGGTAGTGCATTTTACTCGACATTTCATGCGCTTTAAGATGCCACCTAGCCCAATACGCTATCTGAAATAGGGGCGACGTAAATTGAACAAATGTGATAGAATTACGCAGAATTCTTACATAAACCATAATATAATACGATCCATCCGGGTCTCTGATTGCCTTATCATAGAAGTTTGATAGTGCATTTTACTCGTCATTTCATGCGCTTTAAGGTGCCGCTCAGTCCAATACGCTATCTGAAATAGGAGCGACATAAATTGAAAAAATGTGATAGAAGTACGCAGAATTCTTATATTAACCATAATATAAAATTATCTAATCGGGTCTCTGATTGCCCTATCGTAGAAGGTTAGTAGTGCATTTTACTCGTCATTTCATGCGCTTTAAGGTGCCGCCTAGTCCAATACGCTATCTGAAATAGGAGCGACATAAATTGAACGAATGTGATAGAATTACGCAGAATTCTTATATTAACCATAATATGTTACGATCTACTCGGTTCTCTGATTGCCCTATCGTAGAAGTTTAATAGTGCATTTTACTCGACATTTCATGCGCTTTAAGATGCCACCTAGTCCAAAACGCTATCTGAATTGGAGCTACGTAAATTGAACAGACGTGATAGAATTACGCAGAATTCATATATTAACCATAATATAATACGATGTATTGGGGTCTCTGATTGCCCTATCATAGAAGTTTAAAAGTGCATTTTACTCGTCATTTCATGCGCTTTAAGATGCCGAATCGCCCAATACGCTATCTAAATAGGAGCGACGTAAATTGAACAAATGTGATAGAATTTTGCTGAATTCTTATATTAACAATATTATAATATGATCTATTCGGGTCTCTGATTGCCCTATCATAGAAGTTTAATAATGCATTTCACTCGTCATTTCATGCGCTTTAAGGTGCCGTCTAGTCCAATCCGCTATCTGAAATTGGAGCAGCGTAAATTGAATAAATGTGATAGAGTTACGCAGAATTCTTATATAAACCATAACATAAAATGATCTCATCGGGTCTCTGATTGCCCTATCAAAGAAGTTTAATAGTGCATTTCACTCGTCATTTCATGCGCTTTAAGGTGCCTCCTAGCCCAGTACGCTATCTGAAATAGGGGCGACGTAAATTGAATAAATGTGATAGAATTACGCAGAATTCTTATATTAACCATAATTTAAAATGACTTTGTCGGGTCTGTGATTGCCTTATCCGAGAAGTTTAGTAGTGCATTTTACTGGTAATTGCATACGCTTTAAGATGCCGCTTAGCCCAATGCAATATCTGAAATAGGAGCTGCGTAAATCGAATGAATGTGATAGAGTTACTCAGAATTCTTATATTAACCATAATATAAAATGATATAATCGGGTCTCTGTTGCCCTACCCTAGAAGTTTAATAGTGCATTTTACTCGACATTTCATGCGCTTTAAGATGCCACCTAGCCCAAAACGCTATCTGAAATTGCAGCTACGTACATTGAACAGACGTGATAGAATTACGCAGAATTCCTATATTAACCATAATATAATACGATCTATTCGGGTCTCTGATTGCCCTATCATAGAAGTTTAATAGTGCATTTACTCGTCATTTCATGCGCTATAAGGTGCCGCCTAGCACAATACGCTATCTGAAATAGGAGCGACATAAATTGATCAAATGTGATAAAATTACGTTGGATTCTTATATTAACAATAACACAAAATGATCTAATCGGGTCTCTGATTGCCCTATCATAGAAGTTTAATAGTGCATTTTACTCGCCATTTCATGCGCTTTAAGGCGCCGTCTAGTCCAATCCGCTATCTGAATTGGAGCAGCGTAAATTGAATAAATGTGATAGAGTTACGCAGAATTCTTATATAAACCATAACATAAAATGATCTCATCGGGTCTCTGATTGCCCTATCAAAGAAGTTTAGTACTGCATTTTACTCGTCACGCCATGCGCTTTAAGGTGCCGCTTAGCCAAATGCGCTATCTGAAATGGGAGCGACGTAAATTGAACAAGTGTGATAGAATTACGCAGAATCCTTATATTAACCATAATTTAAAATGACCTAATCGTATCTCTGATTGCCCTATCCGAGAAGTTTAGCAGTGCATTTTACTCGTCATTTCATGCGCTTTAAGATGCCGCATCGACCAATACGCTATCTGAAATAGGAGCGACGTAAATTGTACACATGTGATAGAATTACGCAAGAATTCTTATATTAACCATAATTTAAAATGATCTAATCGGGACTCTGATTGCGCTATCATAGAAGTTTAATAGCGCATTTTACTCGTCATTTCATGCGCTTTAAGGCGCCGCCTAGCCCAATACGCTATCTGAAATAGGAGCGACGTAAATTGAACAAATGTGATAAAATTACGCAGAATTCTTATATTAACCATAATATGTTACGATCTACTCGGTTCTCTGATTGCCCTATCATACAAGTTTAATAGTGCATTTTACTCGTCATTTCATGCGCTTTAAGGTGCCGTCTAGCCCAATACGCTATGTGAAATAGGAGCGATATAAATTGAACAAATGTGATAAAATTACGTTAAATACTTATATTAACAATAATACAAAATGATCTAATCGGGTCTCTGATTGCCCTATCATAGTAGTTTAATAGTGCATTTTACTCGTCATTTCATGCGCTTTAAGGTGCCGGTTAGCACAATACGCTATCTGAAGTAGGAGCGACGTAAATTGTACAAATGCGATAGAATTTCGTTGAATCCTTATATTAACCATAATATAAAATGATCTAGTCGGGTCCCTGTTTGCCCTACCCTAGAAGTTTAATAGTGCATTTTACTCGACATATCATGCGCTTTAGGAAGCCGACTAGCCCAATACGCTATCTGAAATTGGAGCTACATAAATTGAACAAACGTGATAGGATTACGCAGAATTCTTATATTAATCAAAACATAAGATGACCTTATCGGGTCCCTGATTGCCCTATCCTAGAAGTTTACTAGTGCATTTTAGTCGACATTTCATGCGCTTTAAGATGCCACCCAGTCCAATACGCTATCTGTAATAGGGGGCGACGTAAATTGAACAAATGGGATAAATTACGTTGAATTCTTATATTAACAATAATATGAAATGATCTAATCGGGTCTCTGATTGCCCTATCATAGAAGCTTAATAGTGCATTATACTCGTCATTTCATGCGCTTTAAGGTGCCGCTTAGACCAATACGCTATCTGAAATAGGAGCGACGTAAATTGAACAAATGTGATGGAATAACGCTGAATTCTTACATTTACCATAATTCAAAATGATCTAACCGGATCATTGATTGCCCTACCACAGAAGTTTAATAGTGCATTTTGGTCGGCATTTCATGCGCTTTAAGGTGCCGCTTATCCCGATACGCTATCAGAAATAGGAGCAACGTAAATTGAATAAATGTGATAGAGTTACGCAGAATTCTTATATTAACCATAATATAAAATGATCTAATCGGGTCTCTGTTTGCTCTACCCTAGAAGTTTAATAGTGCATTTGACTCGACATTTCATGCGCCTTAAGATGCCAACAAGCCCAATACGCTATATCTAAATAGGAGCGACGTAAATTGAACAAATGTGACAGAATTACGCAGAATTCTTATCTTAAACATAATATTATACCATCTATCCGGTTCTCTGATTGCCCTATCATAGAAGTTTAATAGTGCATGTTACTCGTCATTTCATGCGCTTTAAGGAGCCGCCTAGCCCAATACGCTATCTGAAATAGGAGCGACATAAATTGAACAAATGTGATAGAATTACGCAGAATTCTTATATTAACCATAATTTAAAATGACCTTGTCGGGTCTGTGATTGCCCTATCCGAGAAGTTTAGTAGTGCATTATACTCGTAATTGCATGCGCTTTAAGATGCCGCTTAGCCCAATACGCTATCTGAAATAGGAGCGACATAAATTGAACAAATGTGATAGAGTTACGCAGAATTCTTATATTAACCATAATATAAAATGATCTAATCGGGTCTCTGTTTGCCCTACCCTAGAAGTTTAATAGGGCATTTTACTCCTCACATCATGCGCTTTAAGGTGCCGCCTAGCCCAATACGCTATCTGAAATAGGAGCGACATAAATTGAACAAATCTGATAAAATAACGTTGAATTCTTATATTAACAATAATACAAAATGATCTAATCGGGTCTCTGATTGCACTGTCATAGATGTTTACTAGTGCATTTTACTCAACATTTCATGCGCTTTAAGATGCCACCTAGCCAAATACGCTATCTGAAATTGGAGCGACGTAAATTGAATAAATGTGATAGAGTTACGCAGAATTCTTATATAAACCATAATATAAAATGATCTCATCGGGTCTCTGATAGCCCTATCAAAGAAGTTTAGTACTGCATTTTACTCGTCACGCCATGCGCTTTAAGGTGCCGCTTAGGCCAATGCGCCATCTGAAATGGGAGCGACGTAAATTGAACAAATGTGATAGAATTACGCAGAATTCTTATATTAACCATAATTTAAAATGACCTAATCGTATCTCTGATTGCCCTATCCGAGAAGTTTAGTAGTGCATTTTACTCGTCATTTCATGCGCTTTAAGGTGCCGCCTAGCCCAGTACGCTATCTGAAATAGGGGCGACGTAAATTGAACAAATGTGATAGAATTACGCAAGTATTCTTATATTAACCATAATTTAAAATGATTTAATCGGGACTCTGATTGCGCTATCATAGAAGTTTAATAGTGCATTTTACTCATTATTTCATGCGCTTTAAGATGCCACCTAGTACAAAACGCTATCTGAAATTGCAGCTACGTAAATTGAACAGACGTGATAGAATTACGCAGAATTCATATATTAAACATAATATAATACGATGTATTCGGCTCTCTGATTGCCCTATCACAGAAGTGTAAAAGTGAATTTTACTCGTCATTTCATGCGCTTTAAGGTGCCGCCTAGCCCAATACGCTATCTGAAATAGGAGCGACGTAAATTGAACAAATGTGATAGAATTTTGCTGAATTCTTATATTAACCATAATATAATATGATCTATTCGGGTCTCTGATTGCCCTATCATAGAAGTTTAATGGTGCATTTTACTCGTCATTTCATGCGCTTTAAGGTGCCGCCTAGCCCAATACGCTATCTGAGATAGGAGCGACATAAATTGATCAGATGTGATAAAATTACGTTGAATCTTATATTAACAATAATACAAAATGATCTAATCGGGTCTCTGATTGCCCTATCATAGAAGTTTAATAGTGCATTTTACTCGTCATTTCATGCGCTTTAAGGTGCCGCCTAGCCCAATACGCTATCTGAGATAGGAGCGACATAAATTGATCAGATGTAATAAAATTACGTTGAATTCTTATATTAACAATAATACAAAATGATCTAATCGGGTCTCTGATTGCCCTATCATAGAAGTTTAATAGTGCATTTTACTCGACATTTCATGTGCTTTAAGATGCCATCTAGCCCAATACGCTATCTCTAAATAGGGGCGACGTAAATAGAACAAATGTGACAGAATTACGCAGAATTCGTATATTAAACATAATATAATTCGATCTATCCGGTTCACTGATTGCCCTATCATAGAAGTTTAATAGTGCATTTTACTCGTCATTTCATGCGCTTTAAGGTGCCGCCTTGCCCAATACGCTGTCTAAAATAGGGGCGACGTAAATTGAACAAATGTGATAGAATTACGCAGAATTCTTATATTAACCATAATTTAAGATGATCTAATCGGGTCTCTGATTGCCCTGTCACAGAAGTTCAGCAGTGCATTTTACTCGTCATTTCATGTGCTTTAAGGCGCCGTCTAGCCCAATCCGCTATCTGAAATTGGAGCAGTAAAAATTGAATAAATGTGATAGAGTTACGCAGAATTCTTATATAAACCATAACATAAAATGATCTCGTCGGGTCTCTGATTGCCCAATCCGAGAAGTTTAGTAGCGCATTTTACTCGTGATTTCATGCGCTTTCAGATGCCGCCTAGTCCAATACGCTATCTGAAACAGGAGCGACATAAATTGAACAAATGTGATAGAATTACGCCGAATTCTTATATCAATCATAATATAAGATGTACTAATCGGGTCTCTGATTGCGCTATCCGAGAAGTTAATTAGAGCATTTTACTCGTCATTTCATGCGCTTTAAGATGCCGTCTCGCACAGTACGCTATCTGAAATAGGAGCGTCGTAAATTGAACAAATGTGATACAATTACGCAGAATACTTATATTAACCACAATTTAAAATCATCTATTCGGGTCTCTGATTGCCCTATCATAGAATTGTAATAGTGCATTTTCCTCGTCATTTCGTGCGCTTTAAGATGCCACCTAGCCCATTACGCTATCTGAAATACGCGCGACGTAAATTGAACAAATGTGATAAAATTACGCTGAATTCTTATATTAGCAATAACATAAAATGGTCTAAACGGGTCTCTGATTGCCCTATCAAAGAAGTTTCGTAGTGCATTTTACTCGTCATATCATGCGTTTTAAGGTGCCATCTAGCCCAACCCGCTATCTCAAATTGGAGATACGTAAATTGAACAAATGTGATAGAATTACGCAGAATTCTTATATTATCCAAAATATAAAATGATCTAATCGGGTCTATGATTGCCCTATCATAGAAGTTTAATAGTACATTTTAGTCATCATTCCATGCGCCTTAAGGTGCAGCCTATCCCAATGCGCTATCTGAAATAGGAGCGACGTAAATTGAACAAATGTGATAGAATTACGCTGAATTCTTATATTAATCATAATATAAGATGACCTAATGGGGTCTCTGATTGCCCTATCATAGAAGTTTAATAGTGCATTTTACTCGCCATTTCATGCGCTTTAAGATGCCACCTAGCCCAATACGCTATCTGAAATAGGGGCGACGTAAATTGAACAAATGTGATAAAATTTCGCTGGATTCTTATATTAACCATAATATAAGCTGACCTAATCGGGTCTATGTTAGTCCTATCCTAGAAGTTTGGTAGTGCACCTTACTCGTCATTGCATGCGCCTTAAGATGCCGCCTAGCCAAATACGCTATCTGAAATTGCAGCTACGTAAATTGAACGAACGTGATAGAATTACGCAGAATTCTTATATTAACCATAATATAATACGATCTATTCGGGGCTCTTATTGGCCTACCACAGAAGTTTAATACTGCATTTTACTCGCCATTTCATGCGCTTTAAGGTGCCGCCTAGCCTAACACGCTATCTGAAATAGGAGCGACATAAATTGAACAAATGTGATAAAATTACGCAGAATTCTTACAATAACCGTAATATAATACGATCTATTCGGGTCTCTGATTGCCCTATCATAGAAGTTTAATAGTGCATTTCACTCCTCATTTCATGCGCTTTAAGGTGCCGCCTAGCCCAATACGCTATCTAAATAGGAGCGACGTAAATTGAACAAATGTGATAGAATTTTGCTGAATTCTTATATTAACCATAATATAATATGATCTATTCGGGTCTCTGATTGCCCTATCATAGAAGTTTAATAGTGCATTTCACTCCTCATTTCATGCGCTTTAAGGTGCCGCCTAGCCCAGTACGCTATCTCAAATAGGGGCGACGTAAATTGAATAAATGTGATAGAGTTACGCAGAATTCTTATATTAACCATAATATAAAATGATCTAATCGGGTCTCTGTTTGCTCTACCCTAGAAGTTTAATAGTGCATTTGACTCGACATTTCATGCGCCTTAAGATGCCAGCAAGCCCAATACGCTATATCTAAATAGGAGCGACGTAAATTGAACAAATGTGACAGAATTACGCAGAATTCTTATCTTAAACATAATATTATACCATCTATCCGGTTCTCTGATTGCCCTATCATAGAAGTTTAATAGTGCATGTTACTCGTCATTTCATGCGCTTTAAGGAGCCGCCTAGCCCAATACGCTATCTGAAATAGGAGCGACATAAATTGAACAAATGTGATAGAATTACGCAGAATTCTTATATTAACCATAATATAATACGATCTATTCTGGTTTATGATTGCCCTATCATAGAAGTTTAATAGTGCATTTTAGTCGTCATTTCATGCGCTTTAAGGTGCCGCCTAGCCCAATACGCTAGCTGAAATAGAAGCGACGTAAATTGAACAAATGTGATAGAATTTTGCTGAATTCTTATATTATCCATAATATAATACGACGTATTCGGGTCTCTGATTGCCCTATCATAGAAGTTTAATAGTGCATTTTACTCGTCCTTTCATGTGCTTTAAGGTGCCGCCTAACCCAATACGCTATCTGAAATTGGAGCAGCGTAAATTGAATAAATGTGATAGAGTTACGTAGAATTCTTATATAAACCATAATATAAAATGATCTCATCGGGTCTCTGATTGCCCTATCAAAGAAGTTTAGTGCTGCATTTTACTCGTCATGCCATGCGCTTTATGGTGCCGCTTAGCCCAATGCGCTATCTGAAATGGGAGCGACGTAAATTGAACAAATGTGATAGAATTTCGCTGAATTCTTATATTAACCATAATATAAGATGACCTAATCGGGTCTCTGGTTGCCCTATCCGAGAAGTTTAGTAGTGCATTTTACTCGACATTTCATGTGCTTTAAGGTGCCGCCTCGCCCAATACGCTATCTGAAATAAGAGCGACGTAAATTGAACAAATATTGATAGAATTTCGCTGAATTCTTAAATGAACCATAATATAATATGATCTAATCGGGTCTCCGTTTGCCCTACCCTAGAAGTTTAATAGTGAATTTTGCTCGACATTTCATGCGCTTTAGGATGCCACCTAGCCCAATACGCTATCTGAAATAGGGGCGACGTAAATTGCACAAATGTGATAAAATTTCGCTGAATTCTTATATTAACCATAATATAAGATGACCTAATCGGGTCTCTGATTGCCCTACCCGAGAAGTTTAGTAGTTCATTTTATTCGACATTTCATGCGCTTGAAGATGCCGCCTAGTCCAATACGCTCTGAAATTGGAGCTACGTAAATTGAACAAACGTGATAGAATTACGCAGAATTCTTATATTAACCATAATATAATACGATCTATTCGGGTCTCTGATTGCCCTATTATAGAAGTTTAATAGTGCATTTTACTCGTCATTCCATGCGCTTTAAGGTGCCGCCTAGCCCAATACGCTATCTAAATAGGAGCGACGTAAATTGAACAAATGTGATAGAATTTCGCTGAATTCTTATATTAACCATAATATAAAATGATCTAATCGGGTGTCTCTTTGCCCTACCCTAGAAGTTTAATAGTGCATTTTACTCGACATTTCATGCGCTTTAAGATGCCACCTAGTCCAAAACGCTATCTGAAATTGGAGCTACGTAAATTGAACAGACGTGGTAGAATTATGCAGAATTCATATATTAACCATAATATAATACGATGTATTCGGGTCTCTGATTGCCCTATCATAGAAGTTTAACAATGCATTTTACTCGACATTTCATGCGCTTTAAGATGCCGCTTAGCCCAATGCGCTATCTGAAATGGGAGCGACGTAAATTGAACAAATGTGATAGAATTACGCAGAATTCTTATATTAACCATAATATAAGATGACCTAATCGGGTCTCTGGTTGCCCTATCCGAGAAGTTTAGTAGTGCATTTTACTCGACATTTCATGCGCTTTAAGGTGCCGCCTAGCCCAATACGCTATCTGAAATAGGGGCGACGTAAATTGCACAAATGTGATAAAATTTCGCTGAATTCTTATATTAACCATAATATAAGATGACCTAATCGGGTCCCTGATTGCCCTATCCGAGAAGTTTAGTAGTTCATTTTATTCGACATTTCATGCGCTTGAAGATGCCGCCTAGTCCAATACGCTCTGAAATTGGAGCTACGTAAATTGAACAAACGTGATAGAATTACGCAGAATTCTTATATTAACCATAATATAATACGATCTATTCGGGTCTCTGATTGCCCTATTATAGAAGTTTAATAGTGCATTTTACTCGTCATTCCATGCGCTTTAAGGTGCCGCCTAGCCCAATACGCTATTTGAAATAGGAGCGAAGTAAATTGAACAAATGTGATAGAAGTACGCTGAGTTCTTATATTAATCATAATATAAGATGATCTAATCGGGTCTCTCATTGCCCTACATAGGAGTTTAATAGTGCATTTCACTCGACATTTCATGCGCTTTAAGATGCCACCTAGCCCAATACGCTATCTGAAATAGGGGCGACGTAAATTGAACAAATGTGATAAAATAACGTTGAATTCTTATATTAACAATAATATAAAATGATCTAATCGGGTCTCTGGTTGCCCTATCATTGAAGTTTAATAGTGCATTTTACTTGTCATTTCATGCGCTTTATGGCGCCGCTTAGCCTAATACGCTATCTGGAATAGGAGCGACGTATATTGAACAAATGTGATAGAATTTCGCTGAATTCTTATATTAAGCATAATATAAGATGACCTAATCGGTTCTCTGAATGCCCTATCCGAGAAGTTTAGTAGTACATTTTACTCGACATGTCATGCGCTTGAAGATGCCGCCTGGCCCAATACGCTATCTGAAATACGAGCGTCGTAAATTGAACAAATGTGATAGAATTTCGCTGAATACTTATATTAACCATAATATAAAATGATCTAATCGGGTCTCTGATTGCCCTAACATAGAAGTTTAATAGTGCATTTCACTCGACATTTCATGCGCTTTAAGATGCCACCTAGCCCAATACGCTATCTGGAATAGGGGCGGCGTAAATTGAACAAATGTGATAAAATTACGTTGAATTCTTATATTAACCATAATATAATACGATCTATTCGGGTCTCTGATTGCCCTATCATAGAAGTGTAATAGTACATTTTACTCGTCATTTCATGCGCTTTAAGGTGCCGCCAAGCCCAATACGCTATCTGAAATAGGAGCGACGTAAATTGAACAAACGTGATAGAATTACGCAGAACTCTTATATTAACAATAATATAAAATGATCCAATCGGGTCCCTGATGGCCCTATCACAGAAGGTTAATAGTGCATTTTACTCGTCACTCCACGCGCTTTAAGATGCCGCCTCGAGCAATATACTGTCTGAAATAGGAGCGTCGTAAATTGAACAAATGTGATAGAAGTACGCAGAATTCTTATATTAAACGTAATATAAACTGATCTAATCGGGTCTCTGATTGGCCTATCATAGAAGGTTAGTAGTGCATTTTACTCGACATTTCGTGCGCTTTAGGTGCCGCCTAGCCCAATACGCTATGTGAAATTGGAGCTACGTAAATTGAACAAACGTGATAGAATTACGCAGAATTCTTATATTAACCATAATATAAGATGATCTAATCGGGTCTCTGATTGCCCTATCCTAAAAGCTTAGTAGTTCATTTTACTTGTCATTTCATGCGCTTTAAGATGCAGCCTAGCCCAATACGCTATCTGAAATAGGGGCGACGTAGATTGAACAAATGTGATAAAATTACGCCGCATTCTTAAATTAACAATAATATTAAATGATCTAATCGTGTCTCCGATTGCCCTATCATAGAAGTTTAATAGTGCATTTTACTCGTCATTTCATGCCGTTTAAGGTGCCGCTTAGCCCAATACGCTATCTGAAATAGGAGCGACGTAAATTGAACAAATGTGATAGAGTTTCGCTGAATTCTTAAATTAACCATAATATAAAATGATCTAATCGGCTCTCTGTTGGCCTACCCTAGAATTTTAATAGTGCACTGTACTCGACATTTCATGCGCTTTATGAGGCAACCTAGCCCAATCCGCTATCTGAAATTGGAGCTACGTGAATTGAACAAATGTGATGGAATTACGCACAATTCTTATATTAACCGTAATATAAAATGCTATAATCGGGTCTCTGATAGCCCTATCATAGAAGGTTAGTAGTGCATTTTACTCGTCATTCCATACGCCTTAAGATGCCGCCTATCCCATACGCTATCTGAAATAAGAGCGACGTAAATTGAACAAATGTGATAGAGTTTCGCTGAATTCTTATATTAACCATAATATATAATGATCTAATCGGGTCTCTGATTGCCCTATCATAGAAGGTTAATAGTGCATTGTACTCGTCATTCCACGCGCTTTAAGATGCCGCCTCGCCCAATATACTGTCTGAAATAGGAGCGTCGTAAATTGAACAAATGTGATAGAATTACGCAGAATTCTTATATTAAACATAATATAATATGATCTAATCGGGTCTCTGATTGCCCTATCATAGATGGTTAGTAGTGCGTTTTACTCGTCATTTCGTGCGCATTAAGGTGCCGCCTAGCCCAATACCCTATCTGAAATTGGAGCTACGTAAATTGAACAAACGTGATAAAATTACGCAGAATTCTTATATTAAACATAATATAAAATGTTCTAATCTGGTCTCTGTTTGCCCTACCCTACAACTTTAATAGTGCATTTTACTTGACATTTCATGCGCTTTAAGATGCCACGTAGCCCACTACGCTATCTGAAATAGGGGCGACGTAAATTGAACAAATGTGATAAAATTTCGCTGAATTCTTATATTAACCATAATATAGGATAACCTAATCGGGTGTCTGATTGCCATATCGGAGAAGTTTAGTAGTGCATTTTACTCGACATTTCAAGCGCTTAAGATGCCACCCAGCCCAGTACGCCATCTGAAATAGGAGCGACGTAAATTGAACAAGTGTGATACAAGTACGCAGAATTCTTATATTATACATAATATAAAATGATCTAATCGTGTCTCTATTCGACCTACCCTAGAAGTTTAATAGTGCATTTTACTCGGCACTTCATGCGCTTTGAGATGCCGCTTAGCCCAATACGCTATCTGAAATAGGAGCGATGTAAATTGAACAAATGTGATAGAATTACGCAGAATTCTTATATTAACCATAATATAAAATGATCTAATCGGGTCTCTGTTTGCCCTAACCTAGAAGTTTAATGGTGCCCTTCACTCGTCATTTCATGCGCTTTATGGTACCGCTTAGCGCAATACGCTATATGAAATATTAGCGACGTAAATTGAACAAACGTGATAGAATTACGCAGAATTCTTATATTAACCATAATATAATACGATGTATTCGGGTCTCTGATTGCCCTATCATAGAAGTATAAAAGTGCATTTTACTCGTCATTTCATGCGCTTTAAGATGCCGAATCGCCCAATACGCTATCTGAAATAGGAACGACGTAAATTGAACAAATGTGATAGAATTACGCAGGAATCTTATATTAACCATAATATAATACGACGTATTCGGGTCTCTGATTGCCCTATCATAGAAGTTTAATAGTGCATTTTACTCGTCCTTTCATGTGCTTTAAGGTGCGCCTAACCCAATACGCTATCTGAAATTGGAGCAGCGTAAATTGAATAAATGTGATAGAGTTACGTAGAATTCTTATATAAACCATAATATAAAATGATCTCATCGGGTCTCCTGATTGCCCTATCAAAGAAGTTTAGTACTGCATTTTACTCGTCATGCCATGCGCTTTAAGGTGCCGCTTAGCCCAATACGCTATCTGAAATAGGAGCGACTTAAATTGAACAAATGTGATAAAATTACGTTGAATTCCTTATATTAACAATAATACAAAATGATCTATCCGGGTCTCTGATTGCACTGTCATAGAAGTTTACTAGTGCATTTTACTCGACATTTCATGCGCTTTAAGGTATCGCCTAGTCCAATACGCTATCTGAAATAGGAGCGACACAAATTGAACAAATGTGATAGAAGCACGCAGAATTCTTATATTAAACATAATATAATACGAGCAATTCGGGTCCCTGATTGCCCCATCATAGAAGTTTAATAGTGCATTTTACTCGACGTTTCATGCGCTTTAAGATGCCGCCCAGCCCAATACGCTATCAGAAATAGGGACGACGTAAACTGAACAAATGTGATAGAATTACGCAGAATTCTTACATTAATCATAATATAATACGCTCCATCCGCGTCTCTGATTGCCCTATCATAGAGGTTAGGAGTGCATTTTACTCGTCATTCCACGCGCTTTAAGATGCCGCCTAGCCCAATATACTGTCTGAAATAGGAGCTCCGTAAATTGAACAAATGTGATAGAATTACGCAGAATTCTTATATTAAACATAATATAATATGATCTAATCGGGTCTCTGATTGCCCTATCATAGATGGTTAGTAGTGCGTTTTACTCGTCATTTCGTGCGCTTTAAGGTGCCGCCTAGCCCAATACGCTATCTGAAATTGAGCTACGTAAATTGAACAAACGTGATAAAATTACGCAGAATTCTTATATTAAACATAATATAAAATGTTCTAATCTGGTCTCTGTTTGACCTACCCTACAACTTTAATAGTGCATTTTACTTGACATTTCATGCGCTTTAAGATGCCACGTAGCCCACTACGCTATCTGAAATAGGGGCGACGTAAATTGAACAAATGTGATAAAATTTCGCTGAATTCTTATATTAACCATAATATAAGATAACCTAATCGGGTGTCTGATTGCCATATCGGAGAAGTTTAGTAGTGCATTTTACTCGACATTTCATGCGCTTAAGATGCCACCCAGCCCAGTACGCCATCTGAAATAGGAGCGACGTAAATT
Source organism: Macropis europaea (assembly GCA_916610135.2). Taxonomy (NCBI): domain Eukaryota; kingdom Metazoa; phylum Arthropoda; class Insecta; order Hymenoptera; family Melittidae; genus Macropis; species Macropis europaea. The sequence continues at coordinate 16,371 of CAKAJE020000923.1, read as the reverse complement.
GAACAAGTGTGATACAAGTACGCAGAATTCTTATATTATACATAATATAAAATGATCTAATCGGGTCTCTATTCGACCTACCCTAGAAGTTTAATAGTGCATTTTACTCGGCACTTCATGCGCTTTGAGATGCCGCTTAGCCCAATACGCTATCTGAAATAGGAGCGATGTAAATTGAACAAATGTGATAGAATTACGCAGAATTCTTATATTAACCATAATATAAAATGATCTAATCGGGTCTCTGTTTGCCCTAACCTAGAAGTTTAATGGTGCCCTTCACTCGTCATTTCATGCGCTTTATGGTACCGCTTAGCCCAATACGCTATATGAAATATTAGCGACGTAAATTGAACAAACGTGATAGAATTACGCAGAATTCTTATATTAACCATAATATAATACGATGTATTCGGGTCTCTGATTGCCCTATCATAGAAGTATAAAAGTGCATTTTACTCGTCATTTCATGCGCTTTAAGATGCCGAATCGCCCAATACGCTATCTGAAATAGGAACGACGTAAATTGAACAAATGTGATAGAATTACGCAGGAATTCTTATATTAACCATAATATAATACGACGTATTCGGGTCTCTGATTGCCCTATCATAGAAGTTTAATAGTGCATTTTACTCGTCCTTTCATGTGCTTTAAGGTGCCGCCTAACCCAATACGCTATCTGAAATTGGAGCAGCGTAAATTGAATAAATGTGATAGAGTTACGTAGAATTCTTATATAAACCATAATATAAAATGATCTCATCGGGTCTCTGATTGCCCTATCAAAGAAGTTTAGTACTGCATTTTACTCGTCATGCCATGCGCTTTAAGGTGCCGCTTAGCCCAATGCGCTATCTGAAATGGGAGCGACGAAAATTGAACAAATGTGATAAAATTACGTTGAATTCTTATATTAACAATAATACAAAATGATCTAACCGGGTCTCTGATTGCACTGTCATAGAAGTTTACTAGTGCATTTTACTCGACATTTCATGCGCTTTAAGGTATCGCCTAGTCCAATACGCTATCTGAAATAGGAGCGACACAAATTGAACAAATGTGATAGAAGCACGCAGAATTCTTATATTAAACATAATATAATACGATCTATCCGGGTCTCTGATTGCCCCATCATAGAAGTTTAATAGTGCATTTTACTCGACATTTCATGCGCTTTAAGATGCCACCCTGCCCAATACGCTATCTGAAATAGGGGCGACGTAAATTGAACAAATGTGATAGAATTACGCAGAATTCTTACATTAATCATAATATAATACGCTCCATCCGCGTCTCTGATTGCCCTATCATAGAAGGTTAGGAGTGCATTTTACTCGTCATTCCACGCGCTTTAAGATGCCGCCTCGCCCAATATACTGTCTGAAATAGGAGCGTCGTAAATTGAACAAATGTGATAGAATTACGCAGAATTCTTATATTAAACATAATATAATATGATCTAATCGGGTCTCTGATTGCCCTATCATAGATGGTTAGTAGTGCGTTTTACTCGTCATTTCGTGCGCTTTAAGGTGCCGCCTAGCCCAATACGCTATCTGAAATTGGAGCTACGTAAATTGAACAAACGTGATAAAATTACGCAGAATTCTTATATTAAACATAATATAAAATGTTCTAATCTGGTCTCTGTTTGACCTACCCTACAACTTTAATAGTGCATTTTACTTGACATTTCATGCGCTTTAAGATGCCACGTAGCCCACTACGCTATCTGAAATAGGGGCGACGTAAATTGAACAAATGTGATAAAATTACGTTGAATTCTTATATTAACAATAATACAAAATGATCTAACCGGGTCTCTGATTGCACTGTCATAGAAGTTTACTAGTGCATTTTACTCGACATTTCATGCGCTTTAAGGTATCGCCTAGTCCAATACGCTATCTGAAATAGGAGCGACACAAATTGAACAAATGTGATAGAAGCACGCAGAATTCTTATATTAAACATAATATAATACGATCTATCCGGGTCTCTGATTGCCCCATCATAGAAGTTTAATAGTGCATTTTACTCGACATTTCATGCGCTTTAAGATGCCACCCTGCCCAATACGCTATCTGAAATAGGGGCGACGTAAATTGAACAAATGTGATAGAATTACGCAGAATTCTTACATTAATCATAATATAATACGCTCCATCCGCGTCTCTGATTGCCCTATCATAGAAGGTTAGGAGTGCATTTTACTCGTCATTCCACGCGCTTTAAGATGCCGCCTCGCCCAATATACTGTCTGAAATAGGAGCGTCGTAAATTGAACAAATGTGATAGAATTACGCAGAATTCTTATATTAAACATAATATAATATGATCTAATCGGGTCTCTGATTGCCCTATCATAGATGGTTAGTAGTGCGTTTTACTCGTCATTTCGTGCGCTTTAAGGTGCCGCCTAGCCCAATACGCTATCTGAAATTGGAGCTACGTAAATTGAACAAACGTGATAAAATTACGCAGAATTCTTATATTAAACATAATATAAAATGTTCTAATCTGGTCTCTGTTTGACCTACCCTACAACTTTAATAGTGCATTTTACTTGACATTTCATGCGCTTTAAGATGCCACGTAGCCCACTACGCTATCTGAAATAGGGGCGACGTAAATTGAACAAATGTGATAAAATTTCGCTGAATTCTTATATTAACCATAATATAAGATAACCTAATCGGGTGTCTGATTGCCATATCGGAGAAGTTTAGTAGTGCATTTTACTCGACATTTCATGCGCTTAAGATGCCACCCAGCCCAGTACGCCATCTGAAATAGGAGCGACGTAAATTGAACAAGTGTGATACAAGTACGCAGAATTCTTATATTATACATAATATAAAATGATCTAATCGGGTCTCTATTCGACCTACCCTAGAAGTTTAATAGTGCATTTTACTCGGCACTTCATGCGCTTTGAGATGCCGCTTAGCCCAATACGCTATCTGAAATAGGAGCGATGTAAATTGAACAAATGTGATAGAATTACGCAGAATTCTTATATTAACCATAATATAAAATGATCTAATCGGGTCTCTGTTTGCCCTAACCTAGAAGTTTAATGGTGCCCTTCACTCGTCATTTCATGCGCTTTATGGTACCGCTTAGCCCAATACGCTATATGAAATATTAGCGACGTAAATTGAACAAATGTGATAGAATTACGGTGCATCCTTATGTTAATCATAATTTAAGATGACCTAATCGGGTCTCTGTTTGCCCTACCCTAGAAGTTTAATAGTGCATTTCACTCGACATATCATGCGCTTTAAGAAGCCACCTAGCCTAATACGCTATCTGAAATGGGGGCGACGTAAATTGATCAAATGAGATAAAATTACGCTGCATTCTTATATTAAAAATAATATAAAATGATCTAATCGGGTCTCTGCTTGCCCTATCATAGAAGTTTAATAGTACATTCTACTTGTCATTTCATGCGCTTTAAGGTGCCGCTTAACCCAACACGCTTTCTGAATAAGGAGCGACGTAAATTTAACAAATGTGATAGAATTACGCAGAATTCTTATAATAACCATAACTTAAAATGATCTAATCGGGTCTCTGACTGCCCTATCATGGAAGTTTAAAATTGCATTTTACTCGTCATTCCATGCGCTTTAAGGTGCCGCTTAGCACAATGCGCTATCTGAAATAGGAGCGACGTAAATTGAAGAAATGTGATAGAATTACGCAGAATTCTAATATTAACCATAATTTAAAATGACCTAATCGGATCTCTGATTGCCCTATCAGAGAAGTTTAGTAGTGCATTTTACTCGACATTTCATGCGCTTTAAGATGCCGCCTCGCCCAATACGCTATCTGAAATAGGAGCGACGTAAATTGAACAAATGTGATAGAATTACGTAGAATTCTTATATTAACCATAATTTAAAATGATCTAATCGGGTCTCTGATTGCCCTATCATAGAAGTTTAATAGTGCATTTTACTGGCCATTTCATGCTCTTTAAGGTGCAGCCTAGCCCAATACGCTATCTGAAATTGGAGCTGCGTAAATTGAATGAATGTGATAGAGTTACGCAGAATTATTATATTAACCATAACATAAAATGATCTAATCCGGTCTCTGATTGCCCTATCAAAGAAGTTTAGCAGTGCATGATACTCGTTATTTCATGCGCTTTAAGGTGCCGGCTATCCCAATACGCTACCCGAAATTGGGGCGACGTAAATTGAACAAATGTGATAACATTAAGCTGAATTCTTATATTAACCATAATATAAATTGATCTAATCGGGTGTCTGATTGCCCAATCATAGAAGGTTAGTAGTGCATTTTACTCGGCATTTCGTGCGCTTTAAGATGCCACCTAGCCCAATACGCTAGCTGAAATAGGAGCGACGTAATTTGAACAAATGTGATAAAATTACGCTGAATTCTTATATTAACAATAATATAAAATGAACTAATCGGGTCTCTGATTGCCCTATCATTGAAGTTTAACAGTGCATTTTAATCGTCATTTCATGCGCTTTATGGTGCCGCCTAGCCCAACATGCTATCTGAAATTGGAGCTACGTAAATTGAACAAGTGTGATAGAGTTTCGCTGAATTCTTAAATTAACAATAATATAAAATGATCTAATCGTGTCTCCGTTTGCCCTATCATAGAAGTTTCATAGTGCATTTTACTCGGCATTTGATGCGCTTTAAGGAGCCGCTTAGACCAATACGCTATCTGAAATAGGAGCGACGTAAACTGAACAAATGTGATGGAATTACGCAGTTTTCTTATATTAACCATAATATAATATGATCTATTCGGGTCTCTGATTGCCCTATCATAGAAGTTTAATAGTGCATTTTCCTCGTCACTTCATGCCCTTTAACGTTCCGCTTAGCCCAATACGCTATCTGAAACTGGAGCGACGTAAATTGAACAAATGTGATAGAATTTTGCTGAATTCTTATATTAACCATAATATAGAATGATCTAATCGGGTCTCTGATTGCCCTGTCCTAGAAGTTTAGTAGTGCATTTTACTCGACATTTCATGCGCTTTAAGATGCCACCTTGCTCAATACGATATCTGAAATGGGAGCTACGTAAATTCAACAAATGTGATTGAATTACGATAAATTCTAAAATTAACCATAATATAAAATGATCTAATCGGCTCCCTGTTTGCCCTACCCTAGAAGTTTAATAGTGCATTTTACTCGACATTTCATGCGCTTTAAGATGCCGCCTAGCCCAATACGCTATCTGAAATAGGAGCGACGTGAATTGAACAAATGTGATAGAATTTCGCTGAATTCTTAAATGAACCATAATATAATATGATCTAATCGGGTCTCCGTTTGCCCTACCCTAGAAGTTTAATAGTGCATTTTGCTCGACATTTCATGCGCTTTAGGATGCCACCTAGCCCAAAACGCTATCTGAAATAGGAGCGACATAAATTGAACAAATGTGATAGAATTACGCAGAATTCTTATATTAACCATAATATAATACGATCTATTCTGGTTTCTGATTGCCCTATCATAGAAGTTTAATAGTGCATTTTAGTCATCATTTCGTGCGCTTTAAGGTGCCGCCTAGCCCAATACGCTATATGAAATAAGTGCGACGTAAATTGAACAAATGTGATAGAAATTTGCTGAATTCTTATATTAACCATAATATAATACGATGTATTCGGGTCTCTGATTGCCCTATCATAGAAGTTTAATAGTGCATTTTACTCGTCCTTTCATGTGCTTTAAGGTGCCGCCTAGCCCAATACGCTATCTGAAATAGGAGCGACGTAAATTGAACAAATGTGATAGAATTTTGCTGAATTCTTATATTGACCATAATATAATATGATCTATTCGGGTCTCTGATTGCCCTATCATGGAAGTTTAATAGTGCACTTCACTCGTCATTTCATGCGCTTTAAGGTGCCGCCTAGCCCAGTATGCTATCTGAAATAGGAGCGACGTAAATTGAACAAATGTGATAAAATTACGCTGAATTCTTATATTAACCATAATATAATACGATCTATTCGGGTCTCTGATTGCCCTATCATAGAAGTTTAATAGTGAATTTTACTCGTCACATCATGCGCTTTAAGGTACCGCATAGCCCAATACGCTATCTGAAATAGGAGCGAAATAAATTGAACAAATGTGATAAAATTACGTTGAATTCTTATATTAACAATAATACAAAATAATCTAATCGGGTCTCTGATTGCACTGTCATAGAAGTTTACTAGTGCATTTTACTCGACATTTCATGCGCTTTAAGATGCCGCCTAGCCCAATACGCTATGTGGAATTGGAGCAGCGTAAATTGAATAAATGTGATAGAGTTACGTAGAATTCTTATATAAAACATAATATAAAATGATCTCATCGGGTCTCTGATTGCCCTATCAAAGAAGTTTAGTACTGCATTTTACTCGTCATGCCATGCGCTTTATGGTGCCGCTTAGCCCAATGCGCTATCTGAAATGGGAGCGACGTAAATTGAACAAATGTGATAGAATTTCGCTGAATTCTTATATTAACCATAATATAAGATGACCTAATCGGGTCTCTGGTTGCCCTATCCGAGAAGTTTAGTAGTGCATTTTACTCGACATTTCATGCGCTTTAAGGTGCCGCCTAGCCCAATACGCTATCTGAAATAGGGGCGACGTAAACTGAACAAATCTGATAGAATTATGCAGAATTCTTATATTAACCATGATATAAAACGATCTAATAGGGTCTCTGATTGCCCTGTCATAGAAGTTTAATAGTGCATTTTACTCGTCAGTCCATGCGCTTTAAGATGTCGCCTATCCCAATACGCTATCTGAAATAGGAGCGACGTAAATTGAACAAATTTGATAGAATTACGCTGCATCCTTATATTAATCAAAACATAAGATGACCTTATAGGGTCTCTGTTTGCCCTATCCCAGAAGTTTAATAGTGCATTGTACTCGACATTTCATGCGCTTTAAGGTGCCGCTTAGCCCAATACGCTATCTGAAATAGGAGCGACGTAAATTGAACAAATGTGATAGAATTTCGCTGAATTCTTATATTAACCATAACATAGATTGATCTAATCGGGTCTCTGATTGCCCTATCATAGAAGTTCGATAGTGCATTTTGCTCGTCATTTCTTGCGCTTTAAGGTGCCGCCTAGCCCAATACGCTATCTGAAATAGGAGCGACATAAATTGAACAAATGTGATAGAATTACGCAGAATTCTTATATTAACCATAATATAGAATGATCTAATCGGCTCTCTGATTGCCCTATCATAGAAGTTTTATAGTGCATTTTACTCGCCATTCCATGCGCTTTAAGGTGCCGCCTATCCCAATACGCTATCTGAAATAGGGGCGGCATAAATTGAACAAATGTGATAAAATTACGTTGAATTCTTATATTAACAATAATATAAAATGATCTAATCGGGTCTCTGATTGCCCTGTCCGAAAAGTTTAGTAGTGCATTTTACTCGACATTTCCTGCGGTTTAAGTTGCCGCCTAGTCCAATACGCTATCTGAAATTGGAGCTACATAAATTGAACTAACGTGATAGAATTACGCAGAATTCTTATATTAACCATAATATAATACGATCTATTCGGGTCTCTGATTGCCCTATCATAGAAGTAGAATAGTGCATTTTACTCGTCATTTGTTGCGCTTTAAGGTGCCATCTAGGCCAATACGCTATCTGAAATAGGAGCCACATAAATTGAACAAATGTGATAGAATTATGCAGAATTCTCATATTAACCTTAATATAGAATGATCTATTCGGGTCTCTGATTGCCCTATCATAGAAGTTTTATAGTGCATTTTACTGGCCAATCCATGCGCTTTAAGGTGCCGCCTATCCCAATACGCTATCTGAAATAGGAGCGACGTAAATTGAACAAATGTGATAGAATTTCGCTGAATTCTTATATTAACCATAATATAGAATGATCTAATCGGGTCTCTGATTGCCGTCTCCGAGAAGGATAGCAGTGCATTTTATTCGCCACTTCATGTGCCTTAAGATGCCGCCTAGCTCAATACGATATCTGGTGTAGGAGCGACATGAATTGGACAAATGTGATAGAGTTACGATGAATTCTAAAATTAACCATAATATAAAATGATCTAACCGGCTCCCTGTTTGCCCTACCCTAGAAGTTTAATAGTGCATTTTACTCGAAATTTCATGCGCTTTAAGATGCCGCCTAGCCCAATACGCTATCTGAAATAGGAGCGACGTAAATTGAACAAATGTGATAGAATTTCGCTGAATTCTTAAATGAACCATAATATAATATGATCTAATCGGGTCTCTGATTGCCCTATCCGAGAAGTTTAGTAGTGCATTTTATTCGACATTTCATGCGCCTGAAGATGCCGCCGAGTCCAATACGCTCTGAAATTGGAGCTACGTAAATTGAACAAACGTGATAGAATTACGCAGAATTCTTATATTAACCATAATATAATACGATCTATTCGGGTCTCTGATTGCCCTTTCATAGAAGTTTAATAGTGCATTTTACTCGTCATTCCATGCGCTTTAAGGTGCCGCCTAGCACAATACGCTATTTGAAATAGGCGCGAAGCAAATTGAACAAATGTGATAGAATTACGCTGAGTTCTTATATTAATCATAATATAAGATGACCTAATCGGGTCTCTGATTGCCCTATCCGAGAAGTTTAGCAGTGCATTTAACTCGACATTTCATGCGCTTGAAGATGCCGCCTAGTCCAATACGCTATCTAAAATTGGAGCTACGAAAATTGAACAAGCGTGATAGAATTTCGTTGAATACTTATATTAACCATAATATAAAATGATCAAATCGGGTCTCTGATTGCCCTAACATAGAAGTTTAATGGTGCATTTCACTCGACATTTCACGCGCTTTAAGATGCCACCTAGCCCAATACGCTATGTGGAATAGGGGCGGCGTAAATTGAACAAATGTGATAAAATTACGTTGAATTCTTATATTAACCATAATATAATACGATCTATTCAGGTCTCTGATTGCCCTATCATAGAAGTTTAATAGTGCATTTTACTCGTCATTTCATGCGCTTTAAGGTGCCGCATAGCCCAATACGCTATCTGAAATCGGAGCTACGTAAATTGAACAAACGTGATAGAATTACGCAGAATTCTTATATTAACAATAATATAAAATGATCCATTCGGGTCCCTGATTGCCCTATCCTAGAAGTTTAATAGTGCATTTTGCTCGTCATTTCAATCGCTTTAAGGTGTCGCCTAGCCCAATACGCTATCTGATATAGGAGCGACATAAATTGAACAAGTGTGATGGCATTACGCAGAATTTTTATATTAACCATAATATAATACGATCTATTCGGGTCTCTGATTGCCCTATCATATAAGTTTAATATTGCATTTTACTCGTCATTTCATGCGCTTTAAGATGCCACCTAGCCCAATCAGCTATCTGAAATTGGAGCTACGTAAATTGAACAGACGTGATAGAATTATGCAGAATTCATATATTAACCATAATATAATACGATGTATTCGGGTCTCTGATTGCCCTATCATAGAAGTTTAAAAGTGCATTTTGCTTGTCATTTCATGCGCTTTAAGGAGCCGCCTATCCCAATACGCTATCTGAAATAGGAGCGACGTAAATTGAACAAATGTGATAGAATTTCGCTGAATTCTTATATTAACCATAATATAGAATGATCTAATCGGGTCTCTGATTGCCGTCTCCGAGAAGGATAGTAGTGCATTTTATTCGCCACATCATGTGCCTTAAGATGCCGCCTAGCTCAATACGATATCTGGTGTAGGAGCGACATGAATTGGACAAATGTGATAGAGTTACGATGAATTCTTAAATTAACAATAATATAAGATGATTTAATCGGCTCTCCGTTTGCCCTACCCTAGATGTTTAATAGTGATTTTTACTCGACATTTCATGCGCTTTATGATGCCACCTTGCTCAATACGATATCTGAAATGGGAGCTACGTAAATTCAACAAATGTGATTGAATTACGATAAATTCTAAAATTAACCATAATATAAAATGATCTAATCGGCTCCCTGTTTGCCCTACCCTAGAAGTTTAATAGTGCATTTTACTCGACATTTCATGCGCTTTAAGATGCCGCCTAGCCCAATACGCTATCTGAAATAGGAGCGACGTAAATTGACCAAATGTGATAGAATTTCGCTGAATTCTTAAATGAACCATAATATAATATGATCTAATCGGGTCTCCGTTTGCCCTACCCTAGAAGTTTAATAGTGAATTTTGCTCGACATTTCATGCGCTTTAGGATGCCACCTAGCCCAATACGCTATCTGAAATAGGGGCGACGTAAATTGCACAAATGTGATAAAATTTCGCTGAATTCTTATATTAACCATAATATAAGATGACCTAATCGGGTCTCTGATTGCCCTATCCGAGAAGTTTAGTAGTTCATTTTATTCGACATTTCATGCGCTTGAAGATGCCGCCTAGTCCAACACGCTCTGAAATTGGAGCTACGTAAATTGAACAAACGTGATAGAATTACGCAGAATTCTTATATTAACCATAATATAATACGATCTATTCGGGTCTCTGATTGCCCTATTATAGAAGTTTAATTGTGCATTTCACTCGTCATTTCATGCGCTTTAACTTGCCGCCTAGCCCAGTACGCTATCTGAAATAGGGGCAACGTAAATTGAATAAATGTGATAGAATTACGCAGAATTCTCATATTAACCATAATTTAAAATGACCTTGTCGGGTCTGTGATTGCCCTATCCGAGAAGTTTAGTAGTGCATTTTACTCGTAATTGCATACGCTTTAAGATGCCGCTTCGCCCAATACGCTATCTGAAATAGGAGCTGCGTAAATTGAATAAATGTGATAGAGTTACGCAGAATTCTTATATTAACCATAATATAAAATGATATAATAGGGTCTCTGTTTGAACTACCCTAGAAGTTTAATAGTGCATTTTACTCGATATTTCATGCGCTTTAAGGTGCCGCCTAGCCCAATACGCTATCTGAAATAGGAGCGACATAAATTGATCAAATGTGATAAAATTACGTTGAATTCTTATATTAACAATAATACAAAATGATCTAATCGGGTCTCTGATTGCACTGTCATAGAAGTTTACTAGTGCATTTTACTCGACATTTCATGCGCTTTAAGATGCCGAATCGCCCAATACGCTATATGAAATAGGAGCGACGTAAATTGAACAAATGTGATAAAATTACGCTGCATTCTTATATTAACAATAATATAAAATGAACTAATCGGGTCTCTGATTGCCCTATCATTGAAGTTTAACAGTGCATTTTAATCGTCATTTCATGCGCTTTATGGTGCCGCCTAGCCCAACATGCTATCTGAAATTGGAGCTACGTAAATTGAACAAGTGTGATAGAGTTTCGCTGAATTCTTAAATTAACGATAATATAAAATGATCTAATCGGGTCTCTGTTTGCCCTGCCCTAGAATTTTAATAGTGCATTTTACTCTTCATTTCATGCGCTTTATGATGCAACCTAGCCCAATACGCTATCTGAAATAGGGGCGACGTAAATTGAACAAATGTGATAAAATTACGCCAAATTCTTATATTAACAATAATATAAAATGATCTAATCGTGTCTCCGTTTGCCCTATCATAGAAGTTTAATAGTGCATTTTACTCGGCATTTGATGCGCTTTAAGGAGCCGCTTAGACCAATACGCTATCTGAAATAGGAGCGACGTATACTGAACAAATGTGATGGAATTACGCAGTTTTCTTATATTAACCATAATATAATATGATCTATTCGGGTCTCTGATTGCCCTATCATAGAAGTTTAATAGTGCATTTTCCTCGTCACTTCATGCCCTTTAACGTGCCGCTTAGCCCAATACGCTATCTGAAACTGGAGCGACGTAAATTGAACAAATGTGATAGAATTTTGCTGAATTCTTATATTAACCATAATATAGAATGATCTAATCGGGTCTCTGATTGCCCTGTCCTAGAAGTTTAGTAGTGCATTTTACTCGACATTTCATGCGCTTTAAGATGCCACCTTGCTCAATACGATATCTGAAATGGGAGCTACGTAAATTCAACAAATGTGATTGAATTACGATAAATTCTAAAATTAACCATAATATAAAATGATCTAATCGGCTCCCTGTTTGCCCTACCCTAGAAGTTTAATAGTGCATTTTACTCGACATTTCATGCGCTTTAAGATGCCGCCTATCCCAATACGCTATCTGAAATAGGAGCGACGTGAATTGAACAAATGTGATAGAATTTCGCTGAATTCTTAAATGAACCATAATATAATATGATCTAATCGGGTCTCCGTTTGCCCTACCCTAGAAGTTTAATAGTGCATTTTGCTCGACATTTCATGCGCTTTAAGGTGCCGCCTATCCCAATACGCTATCTGAAATAGGGGCGACATAAATTGAACAAATGTGATAAAATTACGTTGAATACTTATATTAACAATAATATAAAATGATCTAATCGGGTCTCTGATTGCCCTGTCCGAGAAGTTTAGTAGTGCATTTTACTCGACATTTCCTGCGGTTTAAGTTGCCGCCTAGTCCAATACGCTATCTGAAATTGGAGCTACATAAATTGAACTAACGTGATAGAATTACGCAGAATTCTTATATTAACCATAATATAATACGATCTATTCGGGTCTCTGATTGCCCTATCATAGAAGTAGAACAGTGCATTTTACTCGTCATTTGTTGCGCTTTAAGGTGCCATCTAGGCCAATACGCTATCTTAAATAGGAGCCGCATAAATTGAACAAATGTGATAGAATTATGCAGAATTCTTATATTAACCTTAATATAGAATGATCTATTCGGGTCTTTGATAGCCCTATCATAGAAGTTTTATAGTGCATTTTACTGGCCATTCCATGCGCTTTAAGGTGCCGCCTATCCCAATACGCTATCTGAAATAGGAGCGACGTAATTGAACAAATGTGATAGAATTTCGCTGAATTCTTATATTAACCATAATATAGAATGATCCAATCGGGTCTCTGATTGCCGTCTCCGAGAAGGATAGTAGTGCATTTTATTCGCCACTTCATGTGCCTTAAGATGCCGCCTAGCTCAATACGATGTCTGGTGTAGGAGCGACATGAATTGGACAAATGTGATAGAGTTACGATGAATTCAAAAATTAACCATAATATAAAATGATCTAATCGGCTCCCTGTTTGCCCTACCCTAGAAGTTTAATAGTGCATTTTACTCGACATTTCATGCGCTTAAGATGCCGCCTAGCCCAATACGCTATCTGAAATAGGAGCGACGTAAATTGAACAAGTGTGATAGAATTTCGCTGAATTCTTAAACGAACCATAATATAATATGATCTAATCGGGTCTCTGATTGCCCTATCCGAGAAGTTTAGTAGTGCATTTTATTCGACATTTCATGCGCCTGAAGATGCCGCCGAGTCCAATACGCTCTGAAATTGGAGCTACGTAAATTGAACAAACGTGATAGAATTACGCAGAATTCTTATATTAACCATAATATAATACGATCTATTCGGGTCTCTGATTGCCCTTTCATAGAAGTTTAATAGTGCATTTTACTCGTCATTCCATGCGCTTTAAGGTGCCGCCTAGCACAATACGCTATTTGAAATAGGAGCGAAGCAAATTGAACAAATGTGATAGAATTACGCTGAGTTCTTATATTAATCATAATATAAGATGACCTAATCGGGTCTCTGATTGCCCTATCCGAGAAGTTTAGCAGTGCATTTAACTCGACATTTCATGCGCTTGAAGATGCCGCCTAGTCCAATACGCTATCTAAAATTAGAGCTACGAAAATTGAACAAGCGTGATAGAATTTCGTTGAATACTTATATTAACCATAATATAAAATGATCAAATCGGGTCTCTGATTGCCCTAACATAGAAGCTTAATGGTGCATTTCACTCGACATTTCACGCGCTTTAAGATGCCACCTAGCCCAATACGCTATGTGGAATAGGGGCGGCGTAAATTGAACAAATGTGATAAAATTACGTTGAATTCTTATATTAACCATAATATAATACGATCTATTCAGGTCTCTGATTGCCCTATCATAGAAGTTTAATAGTGCATTTTACTCGTCATTTCATGCGCTTTAAGGTGCCGCATAGCCCAATACGCTATCTGAAATCGGAGCTACGTAAATTGAACAAACGTGATAGAATTACGCAGAATTCTTATATTAACAATAATATAAAATGATCCATTCGGGTCCCTGATTGCCCTATCCTAGAAGTTTAATAGTGCATTTTGCTCGTCATTTCAATCGCTTTAAGGTGTCGCCTAGCCCAATACGCTATCTGATATAGGAGCGACATAAATTGAACAAGTGTGATGGCATTACGCAGAATTTTTATATTAACCATAATATAATACGATCTATTCGGGTCTCTGATTGCCCTATCATATAAGTTTAATATTGCATTTTACTCGTCATTTCATGCGCTTTAAGATGCCACCTAGCCCAATAAGCTATCTGAAATTGGAGCTACGTAAATTGAACAGACGTGATAGAATTATGCAGAATTCATATATTAACCATAATATAATACGATGTATTCGGGTCTCTGATTGCCCTATCATAGAAGTTTAAAATGCATTTTGCTTGTCATTTCATGCGCTTTAAGGAGCCGCCTATCCCAATACGCTATCTGAAATAGGAGCGACGTAATTGAACAAATGTGATAGAATTTCGCTGAATTCTTATATTAACCATAATATAGAATGATCTAATCGGGTCTCTGATTGCCGTCTCCGAGAAGGATAGTAGTGCATTTATTCGCCACTTCATGTGCCTTAAGATGCCGCCTAGCTCAATACGATATCTGGTGTAGGAGCGACATGAATTGGACAAATGTGATAGAGTTACGATGAATTCTTAAATTAACAATAATATAAGATGATTTAATCGGCTCTCCGTTTGCCCTACCCTAGATGTTT
Source organism: Macropis europaea (assembly GCA_916610135.2). Lineage (NCBI taxonomy): Eukaryota > Metazoa > Arthropoda > Insecta > Hymenoptera > Melittidae > Macropis > Macropis europaea. The sequence continues at coordinate 1,330 of CAKAJE020000923.1, read as the reverse complement.
AATAGTGATTTTTACTCGACATTTCATGCGCTTTATGATGCCACCTTGCTCAATACGATATCTGAAATGGGAGCTACGTAAATTCAACAAATGTGATTGAATTACGATAAATTCTAAAATTAACCATAATATAAAATGATCTAATCGGCTCCCTGTTTGCCCTACCCTAGAAGTTTAATAGTGCATTTTACTCGACATTTCATGCGCTTTAAGATGCCGCCTAGCCCAATACGCTATCTGAAATAGGAGCGACGTAAATTGACCAAATGTGATAGAATTTCGCTGAATTCTTAATGAACCATAATATAATATGATCTAATCGGGTCTCCGTTTGCCCTACCCTAGAAGTTTAATAGTGAATTTTGCTCGACATTTCATGCGCTTTAGGATGCCACCTAGCCCAATACGCTATCTGAAATAGGGGCGACGTAAATTGCACAAATGTGATAAAATTTCGCTGAATTCTTATATTAACCATAATATAAGATGACCTAATCGGGTCTCTGATTGCCCTATCCGAGAAGTTTAGTAGTTCATTTTGTTCGACATTTCATGCGCTTGAAGATGCCGCCTAGTCCAACACGCTCTGAAATTGGAGCTACGTAAATTGAACAAACGTGATAGAATTACGCAGAATTCTTATATTAACCATAATATAATACGATCTATTCGGGTCTCTGATTGCCCTATTATAGAAGTTTAATTGTGCATTTCACTCGTCATTTCATGCGCTTTAACTTGCCGCCTAGCCCAGTACGCTATCTGAAATAGGGGCAACGTAAATTGAATAAATGTGATAGAATTACGCAGAATTCTCATATTAACCATAATTTAAAATGACCTTGTCGGGTCTGTGATTGCCCTATCCGAGAAGTTTAGTAGTGCATTTTACTCGTAATTGCATACGCTTTAAGATGCCGCTTCGCCCAATACGCTATCTGAAATAGGAGCTGCGTAAATTGAATAAATGTGATAGAGTTACGCAGAATTCTTATATTAACCATAATATAAAATGATATAATAGGGTCTCTGTTTGAACTACCCTAGAAGTTTAATAGTGCATTTTACTCGATATTTCATGCGTTTTAAGGTGCCGCCTAGCCCAATACGCTATCTGAAATAGGAGTGACATAAATTGATCAAATGTGATAAAATTACGTTGAATTCTTATATTAACAATAATACAAAATGATCTAATCGGGTCTCTGATTGCACTGTCATAGAAGTTTACTAGTGCATTTTACTCGACATTTCATGCGCTTTAAGATGCCGAATCGCCCAATACGCTATCTGAAATAGGAGCGACGTAAATTGAACAAATGTGATAAAA
>CAKAJE020000922.1:0-62622 GCA_916610135.2 Macropis europaea | reverse complement strand
CAATTTCAGATGGTGGATTGGGCTAGGCGGCACCTTAAATCGCATGAAATGACGAGTAAAATGCACTATTAACCTTCTAGGATAGGGCAATCAGAGACCCTATTAGATCATTTTATATTATGGTTAATATAAGAATTCAGCGAAATTCTATCACATATGTTCAATTTGCGTCGCTCCTGTTTCAGATAGCGTATTGGGCTAAGCGGCACCTTAGAGCGCATTAAATGACGAGTAAAATGCACTATTAAACTTCTATGATAGGGCAATCAGAGAACCGATTAGATCATTTTATATTATTGTTAATATAAGAATTCAGCGTAATTTTATCACATTTGTTTAATTAACGTCGCCCCTATTTCAGATAGCGTATTGGGCTAGGTGGCATCTTAAAGCGAATGAAATGTCGAGTAAAATGCACTTTTAAACTTCTTGGGTAGGGCAAACAGAGACCCGAATATATCATTTTATAATATGGTTAATTTAAGAATTCAGCGAAACACTATCACACTTGTTCAATTTACGTCGCTCCTATTTCAGATAGCGTATTGGGCTAAGCGGCACCTTAAAGCGCATGAAATAACGAGTAAAATCGACTACTAACCTTCTATGATAGAGCAATCAAAGACCCGATTAGATCATTCTATATTATGGTTAATACAAGTATTCTGCCTAATTCTATCACATTTGTTCAATTTATGTCGCTCCCATTTGAGATAGCGTATTGGGCTAGGCGGCACCTTAGAGCGCATGAAATGGCGAGTAAAATGCACAACTAAACATCTACGATTGGGCAATCAGAGACCCGATTAGATCATTTTATATTATTGTTAATCTAAGAATTCAACGTAATTTTATCACATTTGTGCAATATACGTGGCCCCTATTTCAAATAGCGTATTGGGCTAAGCGGCATCTCAAAGCGCATGAAATGCCGAGTAAAATGCACTATTATACTTCTAGGGTAGCGCAAACAGAGACCCGACTAGATGATTTTATATTATAGTTAATTTAAGAATTCAGCAAAATTCTATCTCATTTGTTCAGTTTACGCCGCTCCTAATTCAGATAGCGTATTGAGCTAGGCGGCATCTTAAAGAGCATGAAATGGCGAGTAAAATGCACTATTAAACTTCTAGGGTACGGCGAACAGTGACCCGATTAGATCATTTTATATTTTGGTTAACATAAGAATTCTGCGAAATTCTATCACATTTGTTCAATTTATGTAGCTCGTATTTCAGATAGTGTATTGGGATAGGTGGCATCTCAAAGCGCATGAAATTGCGAGTAAAATGCACTATTAAACTTCTAGGGTAGGGCAAACAGAGACCTGATAAGATCATTTTATATTATGGTTAATATAAGAACGCTGCGTAATTCAATCACATTTGTTCAATTTACGTCACTCCTATTTCAGATAGCGTATTGGGCTAGGCGGCATCTCAAAGCGTATGAAATGGCGAGTAAAATGCACTATCAAACTTCTAGGGCAAGGCAAACAGAGACCCGTTTAGATCATTTTACATTATGGTTAATATAAGATCGCAGTGTAATTCTATCACATTTCTTCAATTTACGTCGCCCCTATTTCAGATAGCGTATTGGGCTAAGCGGCATTTCAAAGCGCATGAAATGGCGAGAAAGATGCACTATTAAACTTCTAGGGTAGGGCAAACAGAGACCCTATTAGATGATTTTATATTATGGCTAATTTAAGAATTCAGTGAAATTCTATCATATTTGTTCAATTTACGACGGTCCAACTACAGATAGCGTATTGGGCTAGACAGCATCTTAAAGCGCATGAAATGGCGAGTAAAATGCACTACTAAACTTCTCGGATAGGGCAATAAGAGACGCGACTAGGTCATCTTATATTATAATTAATATAAGAATTCAGCGTAATTCTATCACCTTCGTTCAATTTACGTCACTCCTATTTCAGATATCGTATTGGGCTAGGTGGCATCTTAAAGCGCATGAAATATCGATTAAAATGAACTACTAAACTTCCCGGATAGGGCAATCAGACACCCGATTAGGTCATCTTATATTATGATTAATATAAGGATTCAGCGTAATTCTATCACATTTGTTCATTTTACGACGCTCCTATTTCAGATAGCATATTGGGCAAGGCGGCACCTTAAAGCGCGTGGAATGTCGAGTAGAAAACAATACTAACCTTCTATGATAGGGGAATCAGAGACCCGATTAGATCATTTTATACTATGGTTAATATAAGTATTCTGCGTAATTCTATCACATTTGTTCAATTTACGTCGCTCCTACTTCAGATAGCGTAATGGGCTAAGCGGCATCTTAAAGCCCGTGAATTGTCAAGTAGAATGCACTACTAAGCTTCTGGGATAGGGCAATCAGAGAGACCGATTAGATCATTTTATATTATGGTTAATATAATAATTCAGCGAAATTCTATCACATTTGTTCAATTTACGTTGCTCCGACTTCAGATAGCGTATTGGGCTAAGCAGAATCTAAATGGCCTGATATGTCGATTAAAATGCACTACTAAACTTCTATGATAGGGTAATCAGAGACCCCATTAGATCATTTTATACTATGGTTAATATAAGTATTCTGCGTAATTCTATCACATTTGTTCAATTTACGTCGCTCCTACTCCAGATAGCGTATTGGGCTAAGCGGCATCTTAAAGCCCGTGAATTGTCAAGTAGAATGCACTACTAAGCTTCTGGGATAGGGCAATCAGAGCCCCGATTAGATCATTTTATATTATGGTTAATATAAGAATTCAGCGAAATTCTGTCACATTTGTGCAATTTACGTCGCTCCTATTTCAGATAGCGTATTGGGCTAAGAGGCTCCTTAAAGCGCATGAATTGACGACTAAAATGCACTATTAAACTTCTATGATAGGGCAATCAGAGACCCGATTAGATAATTTTATATTATGGTTAATTTAAGAATTCAGCGAAATTCCATTACGTTTCTTCAATTTACGTCGCTCCTATTTCAGATAGCGTATTGGGCCAAGCGGCACCTTAAAGCGCACGAAATGACGAGTAACATGCACTATTAAACTTCTATGATAGGGTAATCAGAGACCCGAATTGATCGTATTATATTATGGTTAATATAAGAATTCTGCGTAATTCTATCACATTTGTTGAATTTATGTCGCTCCTATTTCAGATAGCGCATTGGACTAGGCGGTATCTTAAAGCGCATGAAATGTCGAGTAAAATGAACTACTAAACTTCTCGGATAGGGCAATCAGAGACCCGATTATGTCATCTTATACTATGGTTAATATAAGAATTCAGCGAAATTTTATCACATTTGCTCAATTTACGTCGCTCCTATTTCATATAGCGTATTGGGCTAACCGGCACCTTAAAGGGCGTGAAATGACGACTAAAATGCACTACTAACCTTCTACGATAGGGCAATCAGAGACCCGAATAGATCATTTTATATTATGCTTAATATAAGAATTCAGCGTAATTCCATCAGATTTGTTCAATTTACGTCGCTCCCATTTCAGATATCGTATTGAGCTAGGTGGCATCCTAAAGCGCATGAAATGTCGAGTAAAATGCAGTATTAAACTTCTAGGGTAGGGCAAACAGAGAGCCGATTAGATCATTATATATTATGGTTAATTTAAGAATTCAGCGTAATTCTACCACATTTGTTCAATTTACGTATCTCCAATTTCAGATATCGGATTGGGCTAGGCGGGACCTTAAAGCGCATGAAATTATGAGGAAAACACACTACTAACCTTCTCGGATACGGCCATCAAACACCCAATTAGATCATTTTATATTATGGTTAATATAAGAATTCAGCAAAATTCTATCAGATTTGTTCAATTTACGTCGCTCCTATATCATATAGCGTTTCGGCTTGGCGGCATCTTAAAGCACATGAAATGGCGAGTAAAATGATCTCTTAAGCTTCTCGGATTCGACCATCAGAGACCCAATTAAATCACTTTATATTATGGGTAGTTCAGGTAGTATCAGGGTAGTTCTATCACATTTGTCCAATTTACGTAGCTCCAATTTCAGATAGCGCATTGGGCTAGGCGGCACCTTAAAGCGTATGAAATGACGAGTAAAATGCACTATTACACGTCTATGACAGGGCAATCAGAGACCCGATTAGATCATTTTAAATTATGGTTAATATAAGAATTCTGCGTAATTCTATCACATTTGTTCACTTTACGACGCTCCTATTTCAGATAGCATATTGGGCGAGGCGGCACTATTAAACTTCTATGATAGGGTAATCAGAGAACGTATTAGATCATATTATATTATTGTTAATACAAGAATTCGGCATAATTTTATCACATTTGTTCAATTTACGTGGCCCCTGTTTCAAATAGCGTATGGGGCTAGGCGGAATCTTAAAGCGCGTGGAATGACGAGTAAAATGCACTACTTACCTTCTATGATAGGTCAATCAGAGACCCGATTAGATCATTTTATATTATGGTTTATATAAGAATTCAGCAAAATTCTATAACATTTGTTCAATTTACGTCGCTCCTATTTCAGATAGCGTATTGTGCTAGGCTGCATCTTAAAGCGCGTAGAATGACGAGTAAAATGCACTACTAACCTTCTATGATAGGGCACTCAAAGACCCGATTAGATCATTCTATATTATGGTTAATATAAGAATTCTGCGTAATTCTATCACATTTGTCCAATTTATGTCGCTCCTATTTCAGATAGCGTAGTGGCCTAGGCGGCACCTTAAAGCGCCTGAAATGCCGAGCAAAATGCACTATTAAACTTCTATGATAGAGCAATCGGACACCCGATCAGATCATTTTATATTATGGTTAATATAAGAATTCAGCGTTATTCTATCACATTTGTTCAATTTACGTCGCTCCTATTTCAGCTAGTATATTGGGCTAGGCTGCATCATAAAGCGCATGAAATGTCGAGTAAAATGCTCTACTAGACTTATCAGACAGGGCAAACAGAGACCCGATTAGATCATTTTATATTATGGTTAATTTAAGAATTCACCGCATCTCTATCACACTTGTTCAATTTACGTAGCTCCATTTTCAGATAGCGTATTGGGCTAGGCGGCATCATAAAGCGCATGAAATGGCGAGTAAAATGCACTATTAAACTTCTATAATAGGGCAATCAGAGACCCGATTAGATCATTTTAGATTATGGTTAATATAAGAATTATGCGTAATTCTATCACATTTATTCAATTTACGTCGCTCCTATTTCAGATAGCGTATTGGGATAAGCGGCACCGTAAAGCGCATGAAATGCCGAGCAAAACGCACTATTAAACTTCTGCGATAGGGCAATCAGAGACCCGATTAGATCATCTTATATTATGGTTAATTTAAGAATTCGTCGTAACTCTATCACATTTGGTCAATTTACGTAGCTCCAATTTCAGATGGTGGATTGGGCTAGGCGGCACCTTAAATCGCATGAAATGACGAGTAAAATGCACTATTAACCTTCTAGGATAGGGCAATCAGAGACCCGATTAGATCATTTTATATTATGGTTAATATAAGAATTCAGCGAAATTCTATCACATATGTTCAATTTGCGTCGCTCCTGTTTCAGATAGCGTATTGGGCTAAGCGGCACCTTAGAGCGCATTAAATGACGAGTAAAATGCACTATTAAACTTCTATGATAGGGCAATCAGAGAACCGATTAGATCATTTTATATTATTGTTAATATAAGAATTCAGCGTAATTTTATCACATTTGTTTAATTAACGTCGCCCCTATTTCAGATAGCGTATTGGGCTAGGTGGCATCTTAAAGCGAATGAAATGTCGAGTAAAATGCACTTTTAAACTTCTTGGGTAGGGCAAACAGAGACCCGAATATATCATTTTATAATATGGTTAATTTAAGAATTCAGCGAAACACTATCACACTTGTTCAATTTACGTCGCTCCTATTTCAGATAGCGTATTGGGCTAAGCGGCACCTTAAAGCGCATGAAATAACGAGTAAAATCGACTACTAACCTTCTATGATAGAGCAATCAAAGACCCGATTAGATCATTCTATATTATGGTTAATACAAGTATTCTGCCTAATTCTATCACATTTGTTCAATTTATGTCGCTCCCATTTGAGATAGCGTATTGGGCTAGGCGGCACCTTAGAGCGCATGAAATGGCGAGTAAAATGCACAACTAAACATCTACGATTGGGCAATCAGAGACCCGATTAGATCATTTTATATTATTGTTAATCTAAGAATTCAGCGTAATTCTGTCACCTTTGTTCAATTTACGTCGCTCCTATTTCAAATAGCGTATTGGGCTAACCGGCACCTTAAAGCGCATGAAATGACGAGTAAAATGCACTATTAAACTTCTATGATAGGGCAATCAGAGACCCGTTTAGATCATTTTATATTATGGTTAATATAAGAATTATGCGTAATTCTATCACATTTGTTCAAGTGACGTCGTTCCTATTTCAGATAGTATATTGGGCTAGGCGGCATCTTAAAGCGCATGAAATGTCGAGTAAAATGCACTACTAAGCTTCTCGGATAGGGCAATCAGAGATCCGATTAGGTCATTTTAAATTATGATTAATATATGAATTCAGCGTAATTCTGTCACATTTGTTCAATTTACGTCGCTCCTATTTCAGATTGCGTATTGGGCTAAGCGGCACCTTAAGGCGCATGAAATGACGAGTGAAGTGCACTACTAAACTTCTAGGTTAGGGCAATCAGAGACCCGATTAGATCATTTTATATTATGGTTAATAATAGAATTCTGCGTAATTGTATCACATTTGTTCAATTAACGTCGGTCCTGTTTCAGATAGCGTATTTGGCTAGGAGGCACCTTAAAGCACATGAAATGACGAGTACAATGCACTACTCAACTTCTATGATAGGGCAATCATCGACCCGATTAGATCATTTTTATATTATGGTTAATATAAGAATTCTGCGTAACTCTGTCACATTTGTTCAATTTACGTAGCTCCAATTTCAGATTGCGTATTGGGCTAAACGGCACCTTAAAGCGCATGAAATGGCGAGTAAAATGCAGTATTAAACTTCTATGATAGGGCAATCAGAGACCCGATTAGATCATTGTATATTATGGTTAATATAAGAATTATGCGTAGTTCTATCACATTTGTTCAATTTACGTCGCTCCTTTTTCAGATAGTATATTGGGCTAGGCGGCATCTTAAAGCGCGTGGAGTGACGAGTAAAATGCACTATTAAACTTCTATGATAGGGCAATCAGAGACCTGATTAGATCATTTCATATTATGATTAATATAAGAATTCTGCGTAATTGTATCACATTTGTTCAATTAACGTCGGTCCTCTTTCAGATAGCGTATTGGGCTAGGGGGCACCTTAAAGCACATGAAATGACGAGCACAATGTAATATTCAACTTCAACGATAGGGCAATCATAGACCAGATTAGATCATGTTATATTATGGTTAATAGAAGAATTCACCGTAATTGAACCACACTTGTTCAATTTACGTCGCTCCTATTTCAGATAGCGTATTGGTCTAAGCGGCATCTTAAAGCGCATGAAATGTCGAGTAAGATGCACTACTAAACTTCTAGGTTAGGGCAATCAGAGACACGATTAGGTCATCTTATATTATGATTAATATAAGAATTCTGCGTAATTCTCTCACATTAGTTCAAATTACGTCGCTCCTATTTCAGACAGCGTATTGGGCTAGGGGGCACCTTAAAGCACATGAAATGACGAGCACAATGTAATATTCAACTTCAACGATAGGGCAATCATAGACCAGATTAGATCATTTTATATTATGGTTAATAGATGAATTCACCGTAATTGAACCACACTTGTTCAATTTACGTCGCTCCTATTTCAGATAGCGTATTGGTCTAAGCGGCATCTTAAAGCGCATGAAATGTCGAGTAAGATGCACTACTAAACTTCTAGGTTAGGGCAATCAGAGACACGATTAGGTCATCTTATATTATGATTAATATAAGAATTCTGCGTAATTCTCTCACATTAGTTCAAATTACGTCGCTCCTATTTCAGACAGCGTATTGGGCTAAGCGGCACGTTAAAGTGCATCAAATGACGAGTAAAATGCACTATTAAGCTTCTATGGTAGGGCAATCGGAGACCCGATTAGATCATTTTATATTATTGTTAATATATGAATTCAGCGTAATTTTATCACATTTGTTCAATTTACGTCGCCCCTATTTCAGATAGCGTATTGGGCTAGGTGGCCTCTTAAAACGCATGAAATGTCGAGTAATATGCACTATTAAACGTCTAGGGTAGGGCAATCAGAGACCCGATTAGGTCATCTTATATTATGGTTAATATAAGAATTCAGTGTAATCTTATCACATTTGTTCAATTTACGTCGCTCCTATTTCAGGTACCGTATTGGGCTATGTGGCATCTTAAAGCGCATGAAATGGCCAGTAAAATGCACTATTAAACCTCTAGTGTAGGGCAAACAGAGACCCGATTAGATCAATTTATATTATGGTTAATTTAAGAATTCAGCGAATCTCTATCACACTTGTTCAATTAACGTAGCTCCAATTTCAGATAGCATCTTGGGCTAGGCGGCACCTTAAAGCGCATGAAATGACGAGTAAAATGCACTATTAAGCTTCTATGATAGGGCAATCAGAGACCCGATTAGATCATTTTATATTATGGTTAATATAAGAATTCGGCGTAATTTTATCACATTTGTTCAATTTACGTCGCTCCTATTTCAGATAGCGTATTGGGATAGGCGGCACCATAAAGCGCATGAAATAACGAGTATAATGCAGTACTAAACTTCTTTGATAGGGCAAACAGAGACCAGATTAGATCATTTTATATTATGGTTAATATAAGAATTCTGCGAAATTCCATCACATTTGTTTAATGTACGTCGCTCCTATTTCAGATAGCGTATTTGGCTAAGCAGAATATTAAAGGGCATGAAATGTCAAGTAAAATGCACTACTATACTTCTAGGATAGGGCAATCAGAGACCCAATTAGGTCATCTTATATTATGATTAGTATATGAATTCAGCGTAATTCTGTCACCTTTGTTCAATTTACGTCGCTCCTATTTCAAATAGCGTATTGGGCTAACCGGCACCTTAAAGCGCATGAAATGACGAGTAAAATGCACTATTAAACTTCTATGATAGGGCAATCAGAGACCCGTTTAGATCATTTTATATTATGGTTAATATAAGAATTATGCGTAATTCTATCACATTTGTTCAAGTGACGTCGTTCCTATTTCAGATAGTATATTGGGCTAGGCGGCATCTTAAAGCGCATGAAATGTCGAGTAAAATGCACTACTAAACTTCTCGGATAGGGCAATCAGAGATCCGATTAGGTCATTTTAAATTATGATTAATATATGAATTCAGCGTAATTCTGTCACATTTGTTCAATTAACGTCGGTCCTGTTTCAGATAGCGTATTTGGCTAGGAGGCACCTTAAAGCACATGAAATGACGAGTACAATGCACTACTCAACTTCTATGATAGGGCAATCATAGACCCGATTAGATCATTTTATATTATTGTTAATATAAGAATTCAGCGTAATTTTATCAGATTTGTTCAATTTACGTCGCCCCTATTTCAGATAGCGTATTGGGCTAGGTGGCCTCTTAAAACGCATGAAATGTCGAGTAAAATGCACTACCAAACTTCTCGGATAGGGCTAACAGAGACCCGATTAGGACATCTTATATTATGGTTAATATAAGAATTCAGCGAAATTTTATCACATTTGTTCAATTTACGTCGCCCCTATTTCAGATAGCGTATTGTTCTAGGTGGCATCTTAAAGTACATGAAGTGTTGAGTTAAATGCACTATTAAACTTCTATGATAGGGCAATCAGAGACCCGATTAGATCATTTTATATTTTTGTTAATATAAGAATTCAACGAAATTTTATCACATTTGTTCAATTTATATCGCTCCTATTTCAGATAGCGGATTGGGCCTGGCGGCACCTTGAAGCGCATGAAATGACGTGTAAAATATACTATTAAACTTTTATGATAGGGCAATCAGAGACCCAAATAGATCGTAATATATTATGGTTAATACAAGAATTCTGCGTAATTCTATCACGTTTGTTCAATTTACGTAGCTCCAATTTCAGATAGCGTATTGGGTTAAGCGGCATCTTAAGGCGCATGAAATGGCGAGTAACATGCACTATCAAACTTCTATGATAGGGCAATCAGAGACCCGAATAGATCGTATTATATTATGGTTAATATAAGAATTCTGCGTAATTCTATCACATTTCTTCAATTTATGTCGCTCCTATTTCAGATAGCGTAATAGGCTAGGCGGCACCTTAAAGCGCATGAAATGACGAGTAAAATGCAATATTGAACTTCTATGATAGGCCAATCAGAGACCCGAATAGATCGTATTATATTATGGTTAATATAAGAATTCTGCGTAATTGTATCACGTTTGTTCAATTTACGTAGCTCCAATTTCAGATAGTGTATTGGGCTAGGTGGCATCTTAAAGCGCATGAAATGTCGAGTAAAATGCACTATTAAACATCGATGATAGGGCAATCAGAGGCCCGATTAGATCATTTTATATTATTGTTAATATAAGAATTCAACGTAATTTTATCACATTTGTTCAATTTACGTCGCTCCTATTTCAGATTGCGTATTGGGCTAGGTGGCATCTTAAAGCGCATGAAATGGCGAGTAAAATGCACTTTTAAACTTCTAGGGTAGGGCAAACAGAGACCCGATTAGATCATTCTATATTATGGTTAATTTAAGAATTCAGCAAAATTCTATCACATTTGTTCAATTTACGTCGCTCCCATTACAGATAGCGTATTGGGCTAAGCGGCATTTCAAAGCGCATGAAATGGCAGATATAATGCACTATTAAACTTCTAGGCTAGGGCGAACAGAGACCCGATTAGATCATTTTACATTATGGTTAATATAAGAATTCAACGGAATTCTATCACGTTTATTTAATTTACGTCGCTCCTATTTCAGATAGCTTATTGGGCTAAGGGGCATCTCAAAGCGCATGAAATGACGAGTAAAATGCTCTATTAAAGTTCTAGGGTACGGCAAACAGAGACCCGATTAGATCATTTTATATTATGGTTAATTTAAGAATTCAGCAAAATTCTATCACATTTGTTCAATTTACGTCGCTCCTATTTCAGATAGCGTATTGGGCTAAGCTGCCTCACAAAGCGCATGTAATGGCGAATAAAATGCACTATCAAACTTCTAGGCTAGGGCGCACAGAGACCCGATTAGATCATTTTATATTATGGTTAATTTAAGAATTCAGCAAAATTCTATCACATTTGTTCAATTTACGTCGCTCCTATTTCAGATAGCGTATTGCGCTAAGCGGCACCTTAAAGCGCATGAAATGTCGAGTAAAATGCACTATTAAAGTTCTAGGGTAGGGCAAGCAGAGACCCGATTAGATCATTTTATGTTATTGTTAATATAAGAATTCAACGTAATTTTATCACATTTGTTCAATTTACGTCGCTCCTATTTCAGATAGCGTATTGGGCTAAGCGGAAATTTAAAGCGCATGAAATGACGAGTAAAATGCACTATTAAACTTCTATGATAGGGCAATCGGAGACACGATTAGATCAGTTTATATTATGCTTAATTTAAGAATTCAGCGAAACTCTAACACACTTGTTCAATTTACGTAGCTCCAATTTCAGTTAGCGTATTGGGCTAGGCGGCACCTTAAAGCGCATGAAATGACGAGTAAAATGCACTATTAAACTCCTAGGGTAGGGCAAACAGAGGCCCGGTTAGATCATTTTATATTATGGTTAATTTAAGAATTCAGCGAAACTCTATCACACTTGTTCAATTTACGTAGCTCCAATTTCAGATAGCGTATTGGGCTAGGCGGCACCTTAAAGCGCATGAAATGACGAGTAAAATACACTATTGAACTTCTGTGATAGGGCAATCGGAGACCCGATTTGACCATTTTATATTATTGTTATTATAAGAATTCAGCGTAATTTTATCACATTTGTTCTATATACGTCGCCCATATTTCAGATGGCGTATTGGGCTATGTGGAATCTGAAAGCGCATGAAATGTCGAGTAAAATGCACTATTAAACTTCTATGATAGGGCAATCGGAGACACGATTAGATCAGTTTATATTATGGTTAATTTAAGAATTCTGCGTAATTCTATCACATTCGTTCAATTTACGTCGCTCCTACTCCAGATAGTGTATTGGGCTAAGCGGTATCTTAGTGCGCATGAAATGTCGAGTAAAATGCACTATAAAACATCTGGGGTAGGGCAAACAGAGAGCCGATTAGATCATCTTATATTATGATTAATATAACAATTCAGTGTAAATCTATTACATTTGTACAATTTACGTCGCTCCTATTTCAGATAGCGTATTGGGCTAATCGGCACCTTAAAGCGCATAAAATGTCGAGTAAAATGCACTACTAAACTTCTAGGATAGGGCAAACAGATACCCGATAAGGTCATCTTATATTATGATTGATATAAGGATGCAGCGTAATTCTATCACATTTGTTCAATTTATGTCGCGCCTATTTCAGATAGCGTATAGGACTAAACGGCACCTTAAAGCGCATGAAATGGCGAGTAAAATGCACTATCAATCTTCTGTGATAGGGCAATCAGAGACCCGGTTAGATCATTTTATAATATTGTTAATATAAGAATTCAACGTAATTTTATCACATTTGTTCAATTTATATCGCTCCTATTTCAGATAGCGTATTGGGCTATGCGGCTCCTTAAAGCGTATGCAATAGTGAGTATAATGCACTATTAAACTTCTATGATAGGGCAATCAGAGACCCGTTTAGATCATTTTATATTATGGTTAATATAAGAATGCAGCGAAATTATATCACATTTGTTCAATTTACGTCGCTCCTATTTCAGATAGCATAATGGTCTAGGCGGCACCTTAAAGCGCATGAAATGACGAGTAAAATGCAGTGTTAAACTTCTATGACTGGGCAATCGGAGACCCGATCAGATCATTTTATATTATGGTTAATATAAGAATTATGCGTAAATCCATCACATTTGCTCAATTTACGTCGCTCCTATTACAGATAGTGTATTGGGCTAGGCGGCACCTTAAAGCGCATAAAATTACCAGTAAAATGCACTATTAAACATCTACGATAGGGCAATCAGAGACACCATTAGATCATTTTATATTATGATTAATATAAGCATGCAGCATAATTCTATCCCATTTGTTCAATTTGCTTCTCTCCTATTTCTGATAGCGTATTGGGCTAGGCGGCATCTTAAAGCGCGTGGAATGACGAGTGAAATGCACTACTAACCTCCTATGATAGGTTAATCACAGACCCGATTGGATCATTTTATATTATGGTTTATATAAGAATTCAGCAAAATTCTATCACATTTGTTCAATTTACGTCGCTCCTATTTCAGATAGCGTATTGTGCTAAGCGAAATCTCGAAGCGCATGAAATGACGAGTGCAATGCACTATTAAACTTCTATGATAGGGTAATCAGAGACCACATTAGACCATTTTATATTATTGTTAATATAAGAATTCGGCATAATTTTATCACATTTGTTCAATTTACGTCGCCCCTATTTCAGGTAGCGTATTGGGCTAGGCGGAATCTTAAAGCGCGTGGAATGACGAGTAAAATGCACTACTTACCTTCTATGATAGGTCAATCAGAGACCCGATTAGATCATTTTATATTATGGTTTATATAAGAATTCAGCAAAATTCTATAACATTTGTCCAATTTATGTCGCTCCTATTTCAGATAGCGTCGTGGCCTAGGCGGCACCATAAAGCGCCTGAAATGCCGAGCAAAATGCACTATTAAACTTCTATGATAGAGCAATCAGACATCCGATTAGATCATTTTATATTATGGTTAATATAAGAATTCAGCGTTATTCTATCACATTTGTTCAATTTACGTCGCTCCTATTTCAGATAGCATATTGTGCTAGGCGGCATCATAAAGCGCATGAAATGTCAACTAAAATGCTCTACTAGACTTCTCAGATAGGGCAAACAGAGACCCGATGAGATCATCTTATATTATGGCCAATATAAGAATTCAGCGAAATTCTATCACACTTGTTGAATTTACGTCGCTCCCATTTCAGATAGCGTAATGGGCAAGGCGGCACCTTAAAGCGCATGAAATGTCGAATAAAATGTACAACTATCCCTCTCGGATACGGCCACCAGAGACCCAATTAGATCAGTTTATATTATGGTTAATATAAGAATTCTAAGTAATTCTATCACGTTTGTTCAATTTACGTCGCCCCTTATTCAGATAGCGCATTGGGCTAGGTGGCATGTTAAAGCGCTTGAAATGTCGAGTAAAATGCACTGTTAAACTTCTAGGGTAGGGCAAACAGAGACCCGATTAGTTCATTATACATTATGGTTAATTTAAGAATTCAGCAAAATTCTATCACATTTGTTCAATTTACGTCGCTCCTATTTCAGTTAGCGTATTGGGCTAAGCGGCATCTCAAAGCGCATGAAATGACGAGTAAAATGCACTATTGAACTTCTAGGGTAGGGCAAACAGAGACCCGATTAGATCATTTTATATTACGTTTAATTTAACAATTCAGCGTAATTCTATCACATTCCGTTCAATTACGTCGCTCCTATTTCAGATAGCGGACTGGGCTAGGCGGCATGTTTAAAGCGCGTTGGGTCATGAAATGGCGAGTAAATGCACTATTAACTTCTAGGGTAGGGCAAACAGAGACCCGATTAGATCATTATACATTATGGTTAATTAAGACTTCAGCAAAATTCTATCACATTTGTTCAATTTACGTCGCTCCTATTTCAGATAGCGTATTGGGCTAAGCGGCAACTCAAGGCGCACGAAATGGGCGAGTAAAATGCACTATTAAACTTCTAGGGTAGGGCAAACAGAGACCCGATTACATCATTTTATATTATGGTTTATTTAAGAATTCAGCAAAATTCTATCACATTTGTTCAATTTACGTCGCTCCTATTTCAGATAGCGTATTGGGCTAAGCGGCATCATAAAGCGCATGAAATGTCGAGTAAAATGCACTACTAAACATCTAGGATAGCGCCATCAGAGACCCGATTAGATCATCCTATATTATGATTAATATAAGAATTTAGCGTAATTCTATCACATTTGTTCAATTTACGTTGCCCCTATTTCAGATAGCGTATTGAGCTAGGCGGCATCTTAAAGGCCGTGGAATGACGACTAAAATGCACTACTAACATTCTATGACAGGGCAATCAGAGACCCGATTAGATCATTATATATTATGGGTAATATAAGAATTCAGCGAAATTCTATCACATTTGTTCACTTTACGTCGCTCCTATTTCAGATAGCGTATTGGGCTAGGCGTCACCTTAAAGCGCATGAAATGGCGAGTACAATGCACTACTAAACTTCTCGGATAGGGCTAACAGAGGCCCGATTAGGTAATCTTATACTATGGTTAATATAAGAATTCAGCGAAATTTTATCACATTTGCTCTATTTACGTCGCCCCTATTTCAGATAGCGTATTGGGCTAGGTGGCATCTTAAAGCGCATGAAATGGCGAGTAAAACGCCCTATTAAACTTCTATGATAGGGCAATCAGAGACCCGAATAGATCGTATTATGTTATGGTTATTATAAGAATTCTGCGTAATTCTATCACATTTGTTCAATTTATGTCGCTCCTATTTCAGATAGCGTATTGGGCTGGGCGGCACCTTAAAGCGCAAGAAGTGAAGAGTAAAACGCACTACTAAACTTCTCGGATAGGGCAATCAGAGACCCGATTAGGTCATCTTATATTATGATTAATATAAGGTTTCAGCGTAATTCTATGACATTTGTTCAATTTACGTCGCTCCAACTTCAGATAGCGTATCGGGATAAGCGGCGCCTAAAAGCGCATGAAATGGCGAGCAAAATGCACTATTAAACTTCTAGGGTAGGGCAATCAGATATCCGATAAGGTCATCTTATATTATGATTAAGATAAGGATGCAGCATAATTCTATCACATTTGTTCAATTTACGTCGCTCTTATTACAGATTGCGTATTGGGCTAGGCGGCATCTTAAAGCGCGTGGAATGACGTGTAAAATGCACTACTAACCTTCTATGATAGGGCTATCAGAATCCCGATTAGATCATCTTATATTATTGTTAATTTAAGTATTCATCGTAACTCTATCACCGTTGTTCAATTCACGTCTCTCCTACACCAGATATCGTATTGAGATAGGCGGCATTTTAAAGCGCATGAAATGGCGAGTAAAATGCACTACTAAACTTCTCGGATAGGGCTAACAGAGACCCGATTATGTCATCTTACATTATGGTTAATATAAGAATACAGCGAAATTCTATCACATTTGTTCAATTTCCGTCGCTCGTATTTCAGATAGCGTATTGGGCTAAGCGGCATCTCAAAACGCATGAAATGACGAGTGGGATGCACTGTTAAACTTCTAGGTTAGAGCGAACAGAGACCCGATTAGATCATTTTACATTATGGTTATTATAAGAATTCAGCGAAATTCTATCAGATTTGTTCAATTTACATCGCTCCTATTTCAGATAGCGTATTGGGCTAGGCGGCATCATATAGCGCATGAAATGTCGAGCAAAATACACTACTAAACTTCTAGGATAGGGCAATCAGAGACCCGATTAGATCATTTTATGTCATGATTAATATAAGAATTCAGCGTAATTCTATCTCATTTGTTCAATTTACGTCGCTCCTATTTCAGATAGCGTATTCGGGTAGGCGACATCTTAAAGCGCATGGAATGTCGAGAAAAATGCACTACTGAACTTCTCGGATAGGGCAATCAGAGACCCGATTAGATCATCTTATATTATGATTAATATAAGAATTCAGCGTAATTCTATCACATTTGTTCAATTTACGTCGCTCATATTTCAGATAGCGTATTGGGATAGGCGGCATCTTAAAGCGCGTGGAATGACGAGTAAAATGAACTATTAAACTTCCATGATAGGGCAATCAGAGACCCGATTAGATCATTTTAAATTATGGTTATTATAAGAATTCTGCGTAATTCTATCACATTTGTTCAATTTACGTCGCTCCTTTTTCAGAAAGCGTATTGCGTTAAGCGGCACCTTAAAGCGCATGAAATGACGTGTAAAATGTACTATTAAACTTCTTTGATAGGGCAATCAGAGACCCGATTAGATCATTTTATATTATGGCTAATATAAGAATACTGCGTAATTCGATCACATTTCTACAATTTACGTCGCTCCTATTTCAGATAGCGTATTGTGCTAAGCGGCACCTTGAAGAGCAGGAAATGTCGAGTAAAATGCACTACTAAACTTCGAGGATAGGGCAATCAGAGACCCGATTAGGTCATCTTATATTATGATTAATATTAAGAATTCAGCGTAATCTATCACATTTGTTCAATTTACGTCGCTCCTATTTCAGATAGCGTATTGGGATAGGCGGCACCTTAAAGCGCATGGAATGGCGAGTAAAATGCACTATTAAGCTTCTATGATGGGGTAATCAGAGACCCGATTAGATCATTTTATATAATGGTTAATTTAAGATTCCAGCGAAACTGTATCACACTTGTTCAATTTACGTAGCTCCAATTTCAGATAGCGTATTGGGCTAGGCGGCACCTTAAAGAGCATGAAATGTCGAGTAAAATGCACTACTAAACTTCTCGGATAGGGCTAACAGAGACCCGATTAGGTCATCTTATATTATGATTAATATAAGAATTCAGCGTAATTCTATCACATTTGTTCAATTTACGTCGCTCCTATTTCAGATAGCGTATTCGGATAGGCGGCACCTTAAAGTGCATGGAATGGCGAGTAATATGCACTATTAAGCTTCCATGATAGGGTAATCAGAGACCCGATTAGATCATTTTATATAATGGTTAATTTAAGATTTCAGCGAAACTGTATCACACTAGTTCAATTTACGTAGCTCCAATTTCAGATAGCGTATTGGACTAGGCGGCATTTTAAAGCGCATGAAATGTCGAGTAAAATGCACTGCTAAACTTCTCGGATAGGGGAATCAGAGACCCGATTAGGTCATCTTATATTATGGTTAATATAAGAATTCAGCGTAATTCTATCACGTTTTTTCTATTTACGTAGCTCCAATTTCAGATAGCGTATTGGACCAGGCGACATCTGAAAGCGCATGAAATGTCAAGTAAAATGCACTACTGAACTTCTCGGATTGGGCAATCAGAGACTCGATTAGGTCATCTTATATTATGGTTAATATAAGAATTCAGCGAAATTTTATCACATTTGTTCAACTTACGACGCTCCTATTTCAGATAGTATATTGTGCTAGGCGGCATCTTAAAGTGCGTGGAATGTGGAGTAAAATGCACTACTAACCTTCTATGATAGAGCAATCAGTCACCCCAATAGATCATATTATATTATGGTTAATATAAGAATTCTGCGTAATTCTACCACGTAGGTACAATTTACGTCGCTCCTACTTCAGATAGCGATTTGGGCTAAGCGGCATCTTAAAGCGCATGAAATGTCGAGTAAAATGCACTACGAAACTTCTAGGATAGGGCAATCAGAGACCCGATTATGTCATCTCATATCATGATTAATATAAGAATTCAGCGTAATCCTATCACATTTGTTCAATTTACGTCGCTCCAGTTTCAGATAGCGTATTGGGCTAAGCGGCACCTTAAAGCGCTTGAAATGACGAGTAAACTGCACTATTAAACTTCTATGATAGGGCAATCAGAGACCCGAATAGATCATATTATATTATGGTTAATATAAGAATTCAACGAAATTTTATTACATTTGTTCAATTTATGTCGCTCCCATTTCAGATAGCGTATTGCACTAGGCGGCACCATAAAGCGCATGAAATGACGAGTAAAATGCCCTATTAAACTTCTATGATAGGGCAATCAGAGGCCCGAATAGATCGTATCATATTATGGTAAATATAAGAATTCTGCGTAATTCTATCACATTTGTTCAACTTACGTAGCTCCAATTTCAGATAGCGGACTGGGCTAGACGGCACCTTAAAGCGCATGAAATGACGAGTAAAATGCACTATTAAACTACTATGATAGGGCAATCAGAGACCCGATTAGGTCCTCTTCTTTTTGATTAATATAAGAATTCAGCCTAATTCTATCACACTTGTTCAATTTACGTAGCTCCAAATTCAGATAGCGTATTGGGATAGGCGGCACCTTAAAGCGCATGAAATGACGAGCAAAATGCACTATTAAACTTCTATGGTAGGGCAATCAGAGACCCGATTATATCATTTTATATTATTGTTAATATAAGAATGCCGCGTAATTTTATCACATTTGTTCAATTTACGTCGCCCCTATTTCAGATAGCGTTTTGGGCTAGGTGGCACCTTAAAGCGCATGAAATGACGAGTAAAATGCACTAATAAACTTCTATGATAGGGCAATCAACGACCCGATTAGATCATTTTAAATTATGGTTAATATAAGAATTCAGCGAAATTCTGTCACATTTTTTCAATTTACGTCGCTCCTATTTCAGATAGCGTGTTGAGCTAGGCGGCACCTTAAAGCGCATGAAATGACGAGTAAAATGCACTATTAAACTTCTATGATAGGGCAATCGGAGACCCGAATAGATCGTATTATATTATGGTCAATATAAGAATTCTGCGTAATTCTATCACGTTTGTTCAATTTACGTAGCTCCAATTTCAGATAGCGTATTGGGCTAGGCGGCATCTTAAAGCGCATGAAATATCGAGTAAAATGCACTATTAAGCTTCTAGGTTAAGGCAATCAGAGACCCAATTAGATCATTTTATATTATGGCTAATATAAGAATACTGCGTAATTCGATCACATTTCTACAATTTACGTCGCTCCTATTTCAGAGAGCGTATTGTGCTAAGCGGCACCTTGAAGAGCAGGAAATGTCGAGTAAAATGCACTACTAAACTTCGAGGATAGGGCAATCAGAGACCCGATTAGGTCATCTTATATTATGATTAATATAAGAATTCAGCGTAATTCTATCACATTTGTTCAATTTACGTCGCTCCTATTTCAGATAGCGTATTGGGATACGCGGCACCTTAAAGCGCATGGAATGGCGAGTAAAATGCACTATTAAGCTTCTATGATAGGGTAATCAGAGACCCGATTAGATCATTTTATATAATGGTTAATTTAAGATTTCAGCGAAACTGTATCACACTTGTTCAATTTACGTAGCTCCAATTTCAGATAGCGTATTGGGCTAGGCGGCATCTTAAAGAGCATGAAATGTCGAGTAAAATGCACTACTAAACTTCTCGGATAGGGCTAACAGAGACCCGATTAGGTCATCTTATATTATGATTAATATAAGAATTCAGCGTAATTCTATCACATTTGTTCAATTTACGTCGCTCCTATTTCAGATAGCGTATTCGGATAGGCGGCACCTTAAAGTGCATGGAATGGCGAGTAAAATGCACTATTAAGCTTCCATGATAGGGTAATCAGAGACCCGATTAGATCATTTTATATAATGGTTAATTTAAGATTTCAGCGAAACTGTATCACACTTGTTCAATTTACGTAGCTCCAATTTCAGATAGCGTATTGGGCTAGGCGGCACCTTAAAGCGCATGAAATGGCGAGTAAAATGCACTATTAATCGTCTATGATAGGGCAATCGGAGACCCGATTAGATCGTATTATATTATGGTTAATATAAGAATTCTGCGTAATTCTATCACGTTTGTTCAATTTACGTAGCTCCAATTTCAGATAGCGTATTGGTCTGGGCGGCATCTTATAGCGCATGAAATGACGAGTAAAATGCACTATTAAACTTCTATGATAGGGCAATCAGAGACCCGAATAGATCATTTTATGTTATGGTTAATATAAGAATTCAACGTAATTTTATCACATTTGTTCAATTTACGTCGCTCCTATTTCAGATAGCGTATTGGCCTGAGCGGCACCTTAAAGCGCATGAAATGACGAGTGAAATGCACTATTAAACTTCTATGATAGGGCAATCAGAGACCCGAATAGATCGTATTATATTATGGTTTATATAAGAATTCTGCGTAATTCTATCACATTTGTTCAATTTATGTCGCTCCTATTTCAGATAGCGTATTGGGCTAGGCGGCACCATAAAGCGCATGAAATGACGAGTGAAATGCACTACTGAACTTCTGTGATAGGGCAATAAGAGACCCGATGAGATCATTTCGTGTTATAGTTAATATAAGAATTCTGCGTAATTCTATCACAATTGTTCAATTCACGTCGCTACTATTTCAGATAGCGTATTGGGCTAGCCGGCATCTTAAAGTGCGTGGAATGACAAGTAAAATACACTACTAATCGTCTATGATAGTGCAATCAGAGACCCGATTAGATCATTTTATATTATTGTTAATATAAGAATTCAGCGAAATTTTATCACATTTGTTCAATTTACGTCGCCCCTATTTCAGGTAGCGTGTTGGGCTAGGCGGCATCTTGAAGCGCGTAGAATGACGAGTAAAATGCACTACTAACCTTTGATGGTAGGGCAATCAATGACCCGATTAGATCATTCTATATTATGGTTAATATAAGAATTCTGCGTAATTCTATCACGGTTGTTCAATTTATGTCGCTCCTATTTCAGATAGCGTATTGCGCTAGGCGGCACCTTAAAGCGCATGAAATGACTAGTAAAATGCACTGTTAAACTTATATGATAGGGCAATCAGAGACACGATTAGATCATCTTATATTATGGTTAATTTAACAATTCAGTGAAAATCTATCACACTTGTTCAATTTACGTCGCTCCAATTTCTGATAGCGTATTGGGCCAGGCGGCACCTTAAAGCGCATGAAATGACGAGTAAAATGCACTATTAAACTTCTATGATAGGGCAATCAGAGACCCGATTAGATCATTTCATATTATGGTTAATATAAGAATTCAACGAAATTCTATCACATTTGTTCAATTTACGTCGCTCCTATTTCAGATAGCGTATTCGGATAGGCGGCACCTTAAAGTGCATGGAATGGCGAGTAATATGCACTATTAAGCTTCCATGATAGGGTAATCAGAGACCCGATTAGATCATTTTATATAATGGTTAATTTAAGATTTCAGCGAAACTGTATCACACTAGTTCAATTTACGTAGCTCCAATTTCAGATAGCGTATTGGACTAGGCGGCATTTTAAAGCGCATGAAATGTCGAGTAAAATGCACTGCTAAACTTCTCGGATAGGGGAATCAGAGACCCGATTAGGTCATCTTATATTATGGTTAATATAAGAATTCAGCGTAATTCTATCACGTTTTTTCTATTTACGTAGCTCCAATTTCAGATAGCGTATTGGACCAGGCGACATCTGAAAGCGCATGAAATGTCAAGTAAAATGCACTACTGAACTTCTCGGATTGGGCAATCAGAGACTCGATTAGGTCATCTTATATTATGGTTAATATAAGAATTCAGCGAAATTTTATCACATTTGTTCAACTTACGACGCTCCTATTTCAGATAGTATATTGTGCTAGGCGGCATCTTAAAGTGCGTGGAATGTGGAGTAAAATGCACTACTAACCTTCTATGATAGAGCAATCAGTCACCCCAATAGATCATATTATATTATGGTTAATATAAGAATTCTGCGTAATTCTACCACGTAGGTACAATTTACGTCGCTCCTACTTCAGATAGCGATTTGGGCTAAGCGG
This sequence comes from Macropis europaea, assembly GCA_916610135.2. Taxonomy (NCBI): domain Eukaryota; kingdom Metazoa; phylum Arthropoda; class Insecta; order Hymenoptera; family Melittidae; genus Macropis; species Macropis europaea. Next base: position 39,737 of record CAKAJE020000922.1, on the reverse strand, counting down.
CATCTTAAAGCGCATGAAATGTCGAGTAAAATGCACTACGAAACTTCTAGGATAGGGCAATCAGAGACCCGATTATGTCATCTCATATCATGATTAATATAAGAATTCAGCGTAATCCTATCACATTTGTTCAATTTACGTCGCTCCAGTTTCAGATAGCGTATTGGGCTAAGCGGCACCTTAAAGCGCTTGAAATGACGAGTAAACTGCACTATTAAACTTCTATGATAGGGCAATCAGAGACCCGAATAGATCATATTATATTATGGTTAATATAAGAATTCAACGAAATTTTATTACATTTGTTCAATTTATGTCGCTCCCATTTCAGATAGCGTATTGCACTAGGCGGCACCATAAAGCGCATGAAATGACGAGTAAAATGCCCTATTAAACTTCTATGATAGGGCAATCAGAGGCCCGAATAGATCGTATCATATTATGGTAAATATAAGAATTCTGCGTAATTCTATCACATTTGTTCAACTTACGTAGCTCCAATTTCAGATAGCGGACTGGGCTAGACGGCACCTTAAAGCGCATGAAATGACGAGTAAAATGCACTATTAAACTACTATGATAGGGCAATCAGAGACCCGATTAGGTCCTCTTCTTTTTGATTAATATAAGAATTCAGCCTAATTCTATCACACTTGTTCAATTTACGTAGCTCCAAATTCAGATAGCGTATTGGGATAGGCGGCACCTTAAAGCGCATGAAATGACGAGCAAAATGCACTATTAAACTTCTATGGTAGGGCAATCAGAGACCCGATTATATCATTTTATATTATTGTTAATATAAGAATGCCGCGTAATTTTATCACATTTGTTCAATTTACGTCGCCCCTATTTCAGATAGCGTTTTGGGCTAGGTGGCACCTTAAAGCGCATGAAATGACGAGTAAAATGCACTAATAAACTTCTATGATAGGGCAATCAACGACCCGATTAGATCATTTTAAATTATGGTTAATATAAGAATTCAGCGAAATTCTGTCACATTTTTTCAATTTACGTCGCTCCTATTTCAGATAGCGTGTTGAGCTAGGCGGCACCTTAAAGCGCATGAAATGACGAGTAAAATGCACTATTAAACTTCTATGATAGGGCAATCGGAGACCCGAATAGATCGTATTATATTATGGTCAATATAAGAATTCTGCGTAATTCTATCACGTTTGTTCAATTTACGTAGCTCCAATTTCAGATAGCGTATTGGGCTAGGCGGCATCTTAAAGCGCATGAAATATCGAGTAAAATGCACTATTAAGCTTCTAGGTTAAGGCAATCAGAGACCCAATTAGATCATTTTATATTATGGCTAATATAAGAATACTGCGTAATTCGATCACATTTCTACAATTTACGTCGCTCCTATTTCAGAGAGCGTATTGTGCTAAGCGGCACCTTGAAGAGCAGGAAATGTCGAGTAAAATGCACTACTAAACTTCGAGGATAGGGCAATCAGAGACCCGATTAGGTCATCTTATATTATGATTAATATAAGAATTCAGCGTAATTCTATCACATTTGTTCAATTTACGTCGCTCCTATTTCAGATAGCGTATTGGGATACGCGGCACCTTAAAGCGCATGGAATGGCGAGTAAAATGCACTATTAAGCTTCTATGATAGGGTAATCAGAGACCCGATTAGATCATTTTATATAATGGTTAATTTAAGATTTCAGCGAAACTGTATCACACTTGTTCAATTTACGTAGCTCCAATTTCAGATAGCGTATTGGGCTAGGCGGCATCTTAAAGAGCATGAAATGTCGAGTAAAATGCACTACTAAACTTCTCGGATAGGGCTAACAGAGACCCGATTAGGTCATCTTATATTATGATTAATATAAGAATTCAGCGTAATTCTATCACATTTGTTCAATTTACGTCGCTCCTATTTCAGATAGCGTATTCGGATAGGCGGCACCTTAAAGTGCATGGAATGGCGAGTAAAATGCACTATTAAGCTTCCATGATAGGGTAATCAGAGACCCGATTAGATCATTTTATATAATGGTTAATTTAAGATTTCAGCGAAACTGTATCACACTTGTTCAATTTACGTAGCTCCAATTTCAGATAGCGTATTGGGCTAGGCGGCACCTTAAAGCGCATGAAATGGCGAGTAAAATGCACTATTAATCGTCTATGATAGGGCAATCGGAGACCCGATTAGATCGTATTATATTATGGTTAATATAAGAATTCTGCGTAATTCTATCACGTTTGTTCAATTTACGTAGCTCCAATTTCAGATAGCGTATTGGTCTGGGCGGCATCTTAAAGCGCATGAAATGACGAGTAAAATGCACTATTAAACTTCTATGATAGGGCAATCAGAGACCCGAATAGATCATTTTATGTTATGGTTAATATAAGAATTCAACGTAATTTTATCACATTTGTTCAATTTACGTCGCTCCTATTTCAGATAGCGTATTGGCCTGAGCGGCACCTTAAAGCGCATGAAATGACGAGTGAAATGCACTATTAAACTTCTATGATAGGGCAATCAGAGACCCGAATAGATCGTATTATATTATGGTTTATATAAGAATTCTGCGTAATTCTATCACATTTGTTCAATTTATGTCGCTCCTATTTCAGATAGCGTATTGGGCTAGGCGGCACCATAAAGCGCATGAAATGACGAGTGAAATGCACTACTGAACTTCTGTGATAGGGCAATAAGAGACCCGATGAGATCATTTCGTGTTATAGTTAATATAAGAATTCTGCGTAATTCTATCACAATTGTTCAATTCACGTCGCTACTATTTCAGATAGCGTATTGGGCTAGCCGGCATCTTAAAGTGCGTGGAATGACAAGTAAAATACACTACTAATCGTCTATGATAGTGCAATCAGAGACCCGATTAGATCATTTTATATTATTGTTAATATAAGAATTCAGCGAAATTTTATCACATTTGTTCAATTTACGTCGCCCCTATTTCAGATAGCGTGTTGGGCTAGGCGGCATCTTGAAGCGCGTAGAATGACGAGTAAAATGCACTACTAACCTTTGATGGTAGGGCAATCAATGACCCGATTAGATCATTCTATATTATGGTTAATATAAGAATTCTGCGTAATTCTATCACGGTTGTTCAATTTATGTCGCTCCTATTTCAGATAGCGTATTGCGCTAGGCGGCACCTTAAAGCGCATGAAATGACTAGTAAAATGCACTGTTAAACTTATATGATAGGGCAATCAGAGACACGATTAGATCATCTTATATTATGGTTAATTTAACAATTCAGTGAAAATCTATCACACTTGTTCAATTTACGTCGCTCCAATTTCTGATAGCGTATTGGGCCAGGCGGCACCTTAAAGCGCATGAAATGACGAGTAAAATGCACTATTAAACTTCTATGATAGGGCAATCAGAGACCCGATTAGATCATTTCATATTATGGTTAATATAAGAATTCAACGAAATTCTATCACATTTGTTCAATTTACGTCGCTCCTATTTCAGATAGCGTATTTGGCTAGGCAGAATCTTAATGGGCATGATACGTCGACTAAAATGCACTACTAACCTTCTATAATAGGGCAATCAGAGACCCCATTAGATCATTTTATACTATGGTTAATATAAGTATTCTGCGTAATTCTATCACATTTGTTTAATTTACGTCGCTCCTATTTCAGATAGCGTATTGGGCCAAGCGGAACCTTCAAGCGCATGAAATGACGAGTAACATGCACTATTAAACATGTATGATAGGGTAATCAGAGACCCGAATTGATCGTATTATATTATGGTTAATATAAGAATTCTGCGTAATTCTATCACATTTGTTGAATTTATGTCGCTCCTATTTCAGATAGCGTAATGGGCTAGGCGGCACCATAAAGGGCATGAAATGACGAGTAAAATGCACTATTAAACTTCTATGATAGGGCAATCAGAGACCCGGTTAGATCATTTTATATTATCGTTAATATAAGAATTCAACGTAATTTTATCACATTTGTTCAATTTATGTCGCTCGAATTTCAGATAGCGTATTGGGCCAAGCGGCACCTTAAGGCGCATGAAATGACGAGTAACATGCACTATTAAACTTCTATGATAGGGCAATCAGAGACCCTAATAGATCGTATTATATTATGGTTAATATAAGAATTCTGCGTAATTCTATCACATTTGTTCAATTTATGTCGCTCCTATTTCAGATAGCGTATTGGGCTAGGCGGCACCTTAATGCGCATGAAAAAACGAGTACAATGCACTATTAAACTTCTATGATAGGGCAATCAGAGACCCGAATAAACCATATTATATTATGGTTAATATAAGGATTCTGCTTTATGCTATCACGTTTGTTCAATTTACGTAGCGCCAATTTCAGATAGCGTATTGGGCTGTGCGGCATCTTAAAGCGCGTGAAATGTCGAGTAAAATGCACTACTAAACTTCTATGATAGGGCAAGCAGAGACTCGGTTAGGTCATCTTATATTATGATTAATATAAGAATTCAGCGCAATTCTATCACGTCTGTTCAATTTACGTCGCTCCTATTTCAGATAGCGTATTGGGCTAGGCGGCACCTTAGAGCGCATGAAATGACGAGTAAAATGCACTATTAAACTTCTGTGATAGTGCAATCAGAGACCCGGTTAGATCATATTATATTAATGTTAATATAAGAATTCTGCGTAATTCTATCACGTTTGTTCAATTTACGTAGCTCCATTTTCAGATAGCGTATTGGGCTAGGCGGCATCTTAAAGCGCATGAAATGTCGAGTAAAATGCACTACAAAACTTCTCGGATAGGGCTAACAGAGACCCGAATAGGTCATCGTATATTATGGTTAATATAAGAATTCAACGAAATTTTATCACATTTGTTCAATTTACGTCGCCCCTATTTCAGATAGGTTATTGGCCTAGGTGGCATCTTAAAGCGCATGAAATGTCGAGTAAAATACACTATTAAACTCCTATGATAGGGCAATCAGAGACCCGAATAGATCGTATTATATTATGGCTAATATAAGAATTCTGCGTAATTCTATCACGTTTGTTCAATTTACGTAGCTCCAATTTCAGATAGCGCATTGGACTAGGCGGCATCTTAAAGCGCATGAAATGTCGAGTAAAATGCACTACTAAACTTCTCGGATAGGGCAATCAGAGACCCGATTATGTCATCTTATACTATGGTTAATATAAGAATTCAGCGAAACTTTATCACATTTGCTCAATTTACGTCGCCCCTATTTCAGGTAGCGTATTGGGCTAGGTGGCATCATAAAGCGCATGAAATGTCGAGTAAAATGCACTATTAAGCTTCTATGATACGGCAATCAGAGACCCGATCAGATCATTTTATATCATGTTTAATATAAGAATTATGCGTAATTCGATCACATTTGTTCAATTTACGTCGCTCCTATTTCAGGTAGCGTATTGGGCGAGACGGCATCTTAACGCGCGTGGAATGTGGAGTAAAATGCACTACTAAACTTCTATGATAGGGCAATCAAAGACCCGAATAGATCATATTATATTATGGTTAATATAAGAATTCAGCGTAATTCTAACACATTTGTTCAATTTACGTCGCTCCTATTTCAGATAGCGTATTGGGCTAGGCGGCTCCTTAAAGCGCATGAAATGACGAGTAAAATGCACCATTAAACTTCTATGATAAGGCAATCAGAGACCGGAATAGATCATTTTATATTATGGTTAATATAAGAATTCTGCGGAATTCTATCACGTTTGTTCAATTCACGTAGCTCCAATTTCAGATAGCGTATTGGGCTAGGTGACATCTTAACGCGCGTGGAATGTGGAGTAGAATGCACTGCTAACCTTCTATGATAGGGCAATCAGAGAACCGAATAGATCGTATTATATTATGGTTAATATAAGAATTCAGCGTTATTCTATCGCATTTGTTCAATTTACGTCGCTCCTATTTCAGAGAGCATATTGGGCTAGGCAGCATCTTAAAGCGCATGAAATGTCGAGTAAAATGCACTACTAAACTTCTCGGATAGGGCAATCAGAGACCCGATTAGATCTTTTTATATTATTGTTAATATAAGAATTCAACGTAACTTTATCACATTTGTTCAATTTACGTCGCTCCTATGTCAGATAGCGTATTGCGCTAAGCAGCATCTTAAAGCGCATGAAATTTTGAGTAAAATGCACTACTAAGCTTCTAGGGTAGGGCAAACAGAGACCCGATTAGATCATTTTATATTATGGTTAATTTAAGAATTCACCGCATCTCTATCACACTTGTTCAATTTACGTAGCTCCATTTTCAGATAGCGTATTGGGCTAGGCGGCATCTTAAAGCGCATGAAATGTCAAGTAAAATGCACTATTAAACATCTAGCTTCGGGCAAACAGAGAGCCGTTTAGATCATATTATACTATGGTTAATTTAAGAATGCAGCGTAATTCTATCACATTTGTTCAACTTACGTATCTCCAATTTCAGATAGCGGATAGGGCTAGACGGCACCTTAAAGCGCATGAAATGACGAGTAAAATGCATTATTAAACTTCTTTGATAGGGCAATCAGAGACCCGATTAGATCGTTTTATATTACGGTTAATATAAGAATTCCGCGAAATTCTTTCACATTTGTTCAATTTACGTCGCTCCTATTTCAGATAGCGTATTGTGCTAAGCGTCATCTCAAAGCGCATGAAATGACGAGTTAAATGCACTATTAAACATCTATGATAGGGCGATCAGGGACCCGATTAGATCATTTTATATTATTGTTAATATAAGAATGCAGCGTAATTTTATCACATTTGTTCAATTTACGTCGCCCCTATTTCAGATAGCGTATTGGGCTAGGTGGCATCTTAAAGCGCATGAAATGTCGAGTAAAATGCATTATTAAACTTCTAGGGTAGGGCAAACAGAGACCCGATTAGATCATTTTATATTATGGTTAATTTAAGAATTCAGCGAATCTCTATCACACTTGTTCAATTTACGTAGCTCCAATTTCAGATAGCGTATTGGGCTAGGCGGCACATTAAAGCGCACGAAATGACGAGTAAAATGCACTATTAAACTTCTATGATAGGGCAATGAGAGACCAGATTAGATCACTTTATATTATAGTTAATATAAGAATTGTGCGTAATTCTATCACATTTGTTCAATTTACGTCGCTCCGATTTCCGATAGCTTATTGGGATAGGCGGCAACTTAAAGCGCATGAAATGACAAGTAAAATGCACTATTAAACTTCTATGATAGGGCGACCAGAGACCCGATAAGAACATTTCATATTATTGTTAATATAAGAATTGAACGTAATTTTATCACATTTGTTCAATTTACGTCGCGCCTATTTCAGATAGTATATTGGGCTAGGCGGCATCTCAAAGCGCATGAAATAGCGAGTAAAATGTACTGTCAAACTTCTGGGGTAAGGCAAACAGAGACCCGATTAGATCATTTTATATTACGGTTAATATAAGAATTCAGCGTGATTCTATCAGATTTGTTCAATTTACGTCGCTCCTATTCCATATAGCGTGTTGGGCTAAGCGGCTTCTCAAACCGCATGAAATGACGAGTAAAATGCACTTTTAAACTTCTATGATAGGACAATCAGAGACCGATTAGATCATTTTAAATTATGGTTAATATAAGAATTCTGCGTAATACTATCACATTTGTTCAATTTACGTCGCTCCTATTCCAGATAGCGTATTTGGTGAGGCGGCATCCTAAAGCGCGTGGAATGACGAGTAAAATGCACAACTAACCTTTTATGATAGGGCAATCAATGACCCGATTAGATCATTCTATATTATTGTTAATACAAGTATTCTGCGTTATTCTATCACATTTGTTCAATTTACGTCGCTCCTATTTCAGATAGCGTATCGGTCTAAGCGGCACGTTAACGCGCATGAAATGACGAATGAAATGCACTATTAAGCTTCTATGATAGGGCAATCAGAGACCCAAATAGATCATATTATATTATGGTTACTATAAGAATTCTGCGTAATTCTATCACGTTTGTTCAATTTACGTCGCTCCTGCTTGAGACAGCGTATTGGGCTAAGCGGCATCTTAAAGCGCGTGGAATGACGAGTAAAATGCACTACTACACTTCTTTCAGAGGGCAATCAGAGACCCGATTAGACCATTTTATATTATGTTTAATATAAGAATTCAGCGAAATTCTATCACTTTTGTTCAATTTACGTCGCTCCTATTTCAGATAGCGTATTGGGCTAAACGGCACCATAAACGGGATGAAATGGCGAGTAAAATGCACTATTAAACTTCTATGATAGGGCAATCGGAGACACGATTAGATCATTTTATATTATTGTTAATACAAGTATTCTGCGTTATTCTATCACACTTGTTCAATTTATGTAGCTCCAATTTCAGATAGCGTATTGCGCTAGGCGGCATCTTAAAGCGCGTGGAATGACGAGTAAAATGCACTACCAACCTTCTACGATAGGGCAATGAGAGATCCGATTAGATCATTATATACTATGGTTAATATAAGAATTCTGCGTAATTCTATCACATTTGTTCAATTTACGTCGCTCCTATTTCAGATAGCGTATTGGGCGAGACGGCATCTTAAAGCGCGTGGAATGACGTGTAAAATGCTCTACTAACGTTCTACGATAGGGCAATCAGAGACCCGATTAGATCATTCTATATTATGGTTAATATAAGAATTCTGCGTAATTCTATCACATTTGTTCAATTTATGTCGCTCCTATTTCAGATAGCGTATTGGGCTAGGCGGAACCTTAAAGTGCATGAAATGATGAGTAAAATACTCTATTAAACTTCTATGATAGAGAAATCAGAGCCCCGATTAGATCATTTTAAATTATGGATAATATAAGAATTCTGCGTAATTTTATCAGATTTGTTCAACTAACGTCGTCCCTATTTCAGATAGTGTATTGGGCTAGGTGGCATCTTAATGCGCATGAAATGGCGAGTAAAATGCACTATTAAATTTCTAGGGTGGGGCAAACAGAGACCTGATAAGATCATTTTATATTATGGTTAATATAAGAATGCTGCGTAATTCAATGAAATCTGTTCAATTTACGTCACTCCTGTTTCAGATAGCGTATTGGCCTAGGCGGCATCTCAAAGCGTATGGAATGACGAGTTAAATGCACTACTGACCTTCTATGATAGGGCTATCAGAGACCAGATTAGATCATTTTATATTATGGTTATTTTAAGAATTAAGGAAAATTCTATTACATTTGTTCAATTTATGTAGCTCCTATTTCAGATAGCGTATTGGTCTAAGCGGCACCTTAAAGCGCATGAAATGACGAGTAAAATGCACTATTAAACTTCTATGATAGGGCAATCAGAGAACCGATTAGATCATTTTATATTATTGTTAATATAAGAATTCAGCGTAATTTTATCACATTTGTTTAATTAACGTCGCCCCTATTTCAGATAGCGTATTGGGCTAGGTGGCATCTTAAAGCGAATGAAATGTCGAGTAAAATGCACTTTTAAACTTCTTGGGTAGGGCAAACAGAGACCCGAATATATCATTTTATAATATTGTTAATTTAAGAATTCAGCGAAACACTATCACACTTGTTCAATTTACGTAGCTCCAATTTCAGATAGCATATTGGGCTAGGCGGCATCTTAAAGAGCATGAAATGTCTAGTAAAATGCACTTTTAAACTTCTTGAGTAGGGCAAACAGAGACCAGAATATATCATTTTATAATATGGTTAATTTAACAATTCAGCGAAATTCTATCACATTTGTTCAATTTACGTCGCTTCTATTTCAGATAGCGTATTGGGCTAAGCGGCACCTTAAAGCGCATGAAATGACGAGTAAAATCGACTACTAACCTTCTATGATAGAGCAATCGAAGACCCGATTAGATCATTCTATATTATGGTTAATACAAGTATTCTGCCTAATTCTATCACATTTGTTCAATTTATGTCGCTCCTATTTGAGATACCGTATTGGGCTAGGCGGCACCTTAAAGCGCATGAAATGACGAGTAAAATGCACAACTAAGCATCTACGATAGGGCAATCAGAGACCCGATTAGATAATTTTATATTATTGTTAATCTAAGAATTCAACGTAATTTTATCACATCCGTGCAATTTACGTCGCCCCTATTTCAAATAGCGTATTGGGCTAAGCGGCATCTCAAAGCGCATGAAATGCCGAGTAAAATGCACTATTATACTTCTAGGGTAGGGCAAACAGAGACCCGATTAGATGATTTTATATTATAGTTAATTTAAGAATTCAGCAAAATTCTATCACGTTTGTCCTATTTACGTCGCTCCTATTTCAGATAGCGTACTGGGCTAGGCGGCATCTCAAAACTCATGAAATGACGAGTGGAATGCACTATTAAACTTCTAGGTTAGGGCGAGCAGAGACCCGATTAGATCATTTTACATTATGGTTAATATAAGAATTCAGCGAAATTCTCTCACATTTGTTCAATATACGTCGCTCCTATTTCAGATAGCGTATTAGGCTAAGCGGCATCTCAATGCGCATGAAATGGAGAGTAAAATGCACTATTAAACTTCTGGGGTAGGGCAAACAGAGACCCGATTAGATCATTTTAATTCATGGTTAATATAAGAATTCTGCGTAATTCTATCATGTTTGTTCAATTTACGTAGCTCCAACTTCAGATAGCGTATTGGGCTAGGCGGCATCTTAAAGCGCATGAAATGTCGAGTAAAATGCACTATTAAACTTCTAGGGTAGGGCAAACAGGGACCCGACGAGGTCATTTTATATTATGGTTAATACAAGAATTCAGCGAAATTCTATCGCATTTGTTCTATTTACGTCGCTCCTATTTCAGATAGCTTATTGGGCTAAGCGGCACCTTAAAGCGCTTGAAATGACGAGTAAAATGCACTATTAAACTACTAGGGCACGGCAAACAGAGACCCGATTAGATAATTTTATATTATGGTTAATTTAAGAATTCAGCGAAACTCTATCACACTTGTTCAATTTACGTAGCTCCAATTTCAGATAGCGTATTGGGCTAGGAGGCACCTTAAAGCGCATGAAATGTCGAGTAAAATGCACTATTAAACTTCTATGATAGGGCAATCAGAGACCCGAATAGATCATATTATATTATGATTAATATAAGAATTCTGCGAAATTCCATCACATTTGCTCAATTTACGTCGCTCCTATTTCAGATAGCGTATTGGGCTAAGTGGCATCTTAAAGCTCATGAAATGTCGACTAAAATGCACTATTAAACTTCTATGATAGGACAATCAGAGACCCGCATAGATCATTTTATATCATTGTTAATATAAGAATTCAGCGTAATTATACCACATTTGTTCAATGTACGTCGCCCCTATTTCAGATAGTGTAGTGGGCTAGGTGGCACCTTAAAGCGCATGAAATGGCGAGTAAAATGCACTATTAAACTTCTAGGGTAGGGCAAACAGAGACCTGATAAGATCATTTTATATTATGGTTTATATAAGAATTCAACGTAATTATACCACATTTGTACAATTTACGTCGCCCCTATTCCAGATAGTGTATTGGGCCAGGTGGCATCTTAATGCGCATGAAATGCTGAGTAAAATGCTCTACTAACGTTCTACGATAGGACAATCAGAGACCCGATTAGATCATTCTATATTATGGTTAATATAAGAATTCTGCGTAATTCTATCACATTTGTTCAATTTATGTCGCTCCTATTTCAGATAGCGTATTGGGCTAGGCGGAACCTTAAAGTGCATGAAATGAAGTGTAAAATGCTCTATTAAACTTCTATGATAGGGAAATCAGAGACCCGATTAGATCATTTTAAATTATGGATAATATAAGAATTCTGCGTAATTTTATCACATTTGTTCAATTAACGTCGTCCCTATTTCAGATAGCGTATTGGGCTAGGTGGTATCTTAAAGCGCATGAAATGTCGAGTAAAATGCACTATTAAACTTCGAGGGTAGGGCAAACAGAGACCCTATTAGATCATTTTATATTATGGTTAATTTAAGAATTCAGCGAAACTCTATCACATTTGTCAACTTATGACGCTCTTATTTCAGATAGCGTATTGGGAGAGGCGGCATCTTAAAGCGTATGGAACGACGAGTTAAATGCACTACTAACCTTCTATGATAGGGCTATCAGAGACCCGATTAGATCATTTTATATTATGGTTAATTTAAGAATTCAGCGAAATTGTATCACGTTTGTTCAATTTATGTAGCTCCTATTTCAGATAGCGTATTGGGCTAGGCGGCACCTTAAAGCGCATGAAATGACGAGTAAAATGCACAATTAAACTTCTACGATAGGGCAATCAGAGACCCGATTAGATCATTTTATATCATTATTAATATAAGAATTCAGCGTAATTATACCACATTTGTACAATTTACGTCGCCCCTATTCCAGATAGTGTATTGGGCTAGGTGGCATCTTAATGCGCATGAAATGGCGAGTAAAATGCACTATTAAACTTCTAGGGTAGGGCAAACAGAGACCTGATAAGATCATTTTATATTATGGTTAATATAAGAATGCTGCGTAATTCAATCAAATTTGTTCAATTTACGTCACTCCTGTTTCAGATAGCGTATTGGGCTAGGCGGCATCTCAAAGCGTATGGAATGACGAGTTAAATGCACTACTAACCTTCTATGATAGGGCTATCAGAGACCCGATTAGATCATTTTATATTATGGTTATTTTAAGAATTCAGCGAAATTCTATTACATTTGTTCAATTTATGTAGCTCCTATTTCAGATAGCGTATTGGGCTAGGCGGCACCCTAAAGCGCATGAAATGACGAGTAAAATGCACTATTAAACTTCTATGATAGGGCAATCAGAGAACCGATTAGATCATTTTATATTATTGTTAATATAAGAATTCAGCGTAATTTTATCACATTTGTTTAATTAACGTCGCCCCTATTTCAGATAGCGTATTGGGCTAGGTGGCATCTTAAAGCGAATGAAATGTCGAGTAAAATGCACTTTTAAACTTCTTGGGTAGGGCAAACAGAGACCCGAATATATCATTTTATAATATGTTTAATTTAAGAATTCAGCGAAACACTATCACACTTGTTCAATTTACGTCGCTCCTATTTCAGATGGCGTACTGGGCTAAGCGGCATCTCAAATAGCATGAAATGGCGCGGAAAATGCACTATGAAACTTATAGGGTAGGGCGAACAGCGACCTGATTAGATCATTTTACATTATGGTTAATATAAGAATTCAGCGAAATCCTACCACATTTGTTCAAATTACGTCGCTCCTATTTCAGATAGCGTATTAGGCTAAGCGGCATCTAAAAGCGCATGAAATGGCGAGTAAAATGCACTATTAAACTTCTAGGGTAGGGCAAACAGAGACCCGATTAGATCATTTTATATTATGGTTAATTTAAGAATTCAGCAAAATTCTATCACGTTTGTCCTATTTACGTCGCTCCTATTTCAGATGGCGTACTGGGCTAGGCGGCATCCCAAAACTCATGAAATGACGAGGGGAATGCACTATTAAACTTCTAGGTTAGGGCGAACAGAGACCCGATTAGATCATTTTACATTATGGTTAATATAAGAATTCAGCGAAATTCTCTCACATTTGTTCAATATGCGTCGCTCCTATTTCAGATAGCGTATTAGACTATGCGGCATCTCAAAGCGCATGAAATGGCGAGTAAAATGCACTATTAAACTTCTGGGGTAGGGCAAACAGAGACCCGATTAGATCATTTTAATTCATGGTTAATATAAGAATTCTGCGTAATTCTATCATGTTTGTTCAATTTACGTAGCTCCAACTTCAGATAGCGTATTGGGCTAGGCGGCATCTTAAAGCGCATGAAATGTCGAGTAAAATGCACTATTAAACTTCTAGGGTAGGGCAAACAGGGACCCGACGAGGTCATTTTATATTATGGTTAATACAAGAATTCAGCGAAATTCTATCACATTTGTTCAATTTACGTCGCTCCTACTTCCGATAGTGTATTGGGCTAATCGGCACCTTAAATCGCATGAAAAACGAGTAAAATGCACAATTAAACTGCTATCATAGGGCAATCAGAGACCCGATTAGATCATTTTATATTATTGTTAATATAATTATTCAACGTAATTTTATCACATTTATTCAATTTACGTCGCACCTATTTCACATAGCGTATTGGGCTAAGCGGCATCTTATAGCGCATGAAATGACGAGTAAAATGCACTGTTAAACTTCTATGATAAGGCAATCACAGACCCGAATAGATCATTTTATATTATGGTTAATATAAGAATTCAGCGAAATTCTATCGCATTTGTTCAATTTACGTCGCTCCTATTTCAGATAGCGTATTGGGCTAAGCGGCACCTTAAAGCGCATGAAATGACGAGTAAAATGCACTATTAAACTTCTAGGGTACGGCAAACAGAGACCCGATTAGATAATTTTATATTATGGTTAATTTAAGAATTCAACGAAACTCTATCACACTTGTTCCATTTACGTAGCTCCAATTTCAGATAGCGTATTGGGCTCGGAGGCACCTTAAAGCGCATGAAATGTCGAGTAAAATGCACTATTAAACTTCTATGATGGGGCAATCAGAGACCCGAATAGATCATATTATATTATGATTAATATAAGAATTCTGCGAAATTCCATCACATTTGCTCAATTTACGTCGCTCCTATTTCAGATAGCGTATTGGGCTAAGTGGCATCTTAAAGCTCATGAAATGTCGACTAAAATGCACTATTAAACTTCTATGATAGGACAATCAGAGACCCGCATAGATCATTTTATATCATTGTTAATATAAGAATTCAGCGTAATTATACCACATTTGTTCAATGTACGTCGCCCCTATTTCAGATAGTGTAGTGGGCTAGGTGGCACCTTAAAGCGCATGAAATGGCGAGTAAAATGCACTATTAAACTTCTAGGGTAGGGCAAACAGAGACCTGATAAGATCATTTTATATTATGGTTTATATAAGAATTCAACGTAATTATACCACATTTGTACAATTTACGTCGCCCCTATTCCAGATAGTGTATTGGGCCAGGTGGCATCTTAATGCGCATGAAATGCTGAGTAAAATGCTCTACTAACGTTCTACGATAGGACAATCAGAGACCCGATTAGATCATTCTATATTATGGTTAATATAAGAATTCTGCGTAATTCTATCACATTTGTTCAATTTATGTCGCTCCTATTTCAGATAGCGTATTGGGCTAGGCGGAACCTTAAAGTGCATGAAATGAAGTGTAAAATGCTCTATTAAACTTCTATGATAGGGAAATCAGAGACCCGATTAGATCATTTTAAATTATGGATAATATAAGAATTCTGCGTAATTTTATCACATTTGTTCAATTAACGTCGTCCCTATTTCAGATAGCGTATTGGGCTAGGTGGTATCTTAAAGCGCATGAAATGTCGAGTAAAATGCACTATTAAACTTCGAGGGTAGGGCAAACAGAGACCCTATTAGATCATTTTATATTATGGTTAATTTAAGAATTCAGCGAAACTCTATCACATTTGTCAACTTATGACGCTCTTATTTCAGATAGCGTATTGGGAGAGGCGGCATCTTAAAGCGTATGGAACGACGAGTTAAATGCACTACTAACCTTCTATGATAGGGCTATCAGAGACCCGATTAGATCATTTTATATTATGGTTAATTTAAGAATTCAGCGAAATTGTATCACGTTTGTTCAATTTATGTAGCTCCTATTTCAGATAGCGTATTGGGCTAGGCGGCACCTTAAAGCGCATGAAATGACGAGTAAAATGCACAATTAAACTTCTACGATAGGGCAATCAGAGACCCGATTAGATCATTTTATATCATTATTAATATAAGAATTCAGCGTAATTATACCACATTTGTACAATTTACGTCGCCCCTATTCCAGATAGTGTATTGGGCTAGGTGGCATCTTAATGCGCATGAAATGGCGAGTAAAATGCACTATTAAACTTCTAGGGTAGGGCAAACAGAGACCTGATAAGATCATTTTATATTATGGTTAATATAAGAATGCTGCGTAATTCAATCAAATTTGTTCAATTTACGTCACTCCTGTTTCAGATAGCGTATTGGGCTAGGCGGCATCTCAAAGCGTATGGAATGACGAGTTAAATGCACTACTAACCTTCTATGATAGGGCTATCAGAGACCCGATTAGATCATTTTATATTATGGTTATTTTAAGAATTAAGGAAAATTCTATTACATTTGTTCAATTTATGTAGCTCCTATTTCAGATAGCGTATTGGTCTAAGCGGCACCTTAAAGCGCATGAAATGACGAGTAAAATGCACTATTAAACTTCTATGATAGGGCAATCAGAGAACCGATTAGATCATTTTATATTATTGTTAATATAAGAATTCAGCGAAATCCTACCACATTTGTTCAAATTACGTCGCTCCTATTTCAGATAGCGTATTAGGCTAAGCGGCATCTAAAAGCGCATGAAATGGCGAGTAAAATGCACTATTAAACTTCTAGGGTAGGGCAAACAGAGACCCGATTAGATCATTTTATATTATGGTTAATTTAAGAATTCAGCAAAATTCTATCACGTTTGTCCTATTTACGTCGCTCCTATTTCAGATGGCGTACTGGGCTAGGCGGCATCTCAAAACTCATGAAATGACGAGTGGAATGCACTATTAAACTTCTAGGTTAGGGCGAACAGAGACCCGATTAGATCATTTTACATTATGGTTAATATAAGAATTCAGCGAAATTCTCTCACATTTGTTCAATATGCGTCGCTCCTATTTCAGATAGCGTATTAGGCTATGCGGCATCTCAAAGCGCATGAAATGGCGAGTAAAATGCACTATTAAACTTCTGGGGTAGGGCAAACAGAGACCCGATTAGATCATTTTAATTCATGGTTAATATAAGAATTCTGCGTAATTCTATCATGTTTGTTCAATTTACGTATCTCCAACTTCAGATAGCGTATTGGGCTAGGCGGCATCTTAAAGCGCATGAAATGTCGAGTAAAATGCACTATTAAACTTCTAGGGTAGGGCAAACAGGGACCCGACGAGGTCATTTTATATTATGGTTAATACAAGAATTCAGCGAAATTCTATCACATTTGTTCAATTTACATCGCTCCTACTTCTGATAGTGTATTGGGCTAATCGGCACCTTAAATCGCATGAAAAACGAGTAAAATGCACAATTAAACTGCTATCATAGGGCAATCAGAGACCCGATTAGATCATTTTATATTATTGTTAATATAATTATTCAACGTAATTTTATCACATTTATTCAATTTACGTCGCACCTATTTCACATAGCGTATTGGGCTAAGCGGCATCTTATAGCGCATGAAATGACGAGTAAAATGCACTATTAAACTTCTATGATAAGGCAATCACAGACCCGAATAGATCATTTTATATTATGGTTAATATAAGAATTCAGCAAAATTCTATCGCATTTGTTCAATTTACGTCGCTCCTATTTCAGATAGCGTATTGGGCTAAGCGGCACCTTAAAGCGCATGAAATGACGAGTAAAATGCACTATTAAACTTCTAGGGTACGGCAAACAGAGACCCGATTAGATAATTTTATATTACGGTTAATTTAAGAATTCAACGAAACTCTATCACACTTGTTCCATTTACGTAGCTCCAATTTCAGATAGCGTATTGGGCTCGGAGGCACCTTAAAGCGCATGAAATGTCGAGTAAAATGCACTATTAAACTTCTATGATAGGGCAATCAGAGACCCGAATAGATCATATTATATTATGATTAATATAAGAATTCTGCGAAATTCCATCATATTTGCTCAATTTACGTCGCTCCTATTTCAGATAGTATATTGGCCTAGGCGGCATCTTAAAGCGCGTGGAATGACGAGTAAAATGAACTACTAACCTTCTATGATAGGACAATCAGAGACCCGAATAGATCATATTATATTATGGTTAATATATGATTTCTGCGTAATTCTATCACGTTTGTTCAATTTACGTCGCTCCTACTTCAGGTAGCGTAGTGGGCTAAGCGGCATCTTAAAGCGCACGAAATGTCGAGTAAAATGCACTACTAACCTTCTATGATGGGGCAATCAGAGACCCGATTAGATCATTGTATATTACGGTTAATATAAGAATTCAGAGAAATTTTATCACATTTGTTCAACTTACGTAGCTCCTATTTCAGATAGTGTATTGGGCTAAGCGGCACCTTAAAGCGCATGAAATGACGAGTAAAATGCACTATTAAACTTCTATGGTGGGGCAATGTGAGACCCGAATTGCTCGTATTATATTATGGTTAATATAAGAATTCTGCGTAATTCGATCACATTTGTTCAATTTACGTCGCCCCTATTTCAGTTAGCGTATTGGGCTAGGTGGCATCTTCAAGCGTATGAAATGTCGAGTAAAATGCACTATTCAACTTCTATGATAGGGCAATCATAGACCCGATTAGATCATTTTATATTATTGTTAATGTATGAATTCATTGTAACTCTATCACATTTGTCCAATTCACGTCGCTCCTATTTCAGATAGTATATTGGGCTAGGCGGCATCTTAAAGCGCGTGGAATGGCGAGTAAAATGCACTATTAAACTTCTATGATAGGGCAATCAGAGACCCGATTAGATCATTTTATATTATGGTTAATATAAGAATTATGCGTAATTCTATCACATTTGCTCAATTTACGTCGCTCCTATTTCAGATAGCGTATTGGGCTAGGCGGCACCTTAAAGCGCATGAAATGACGAGTAAAATGCACTATTAAACTTCTATGATAGGGCAATCAGAGACCCGAATAGATCATTTTATGTTATGGTTAATATAAGAATTCAACGTAATTTTATCACATTTGTTCAATTTACGTCGCTCCTATTTCAGATAGCGTATTGGCCTGAGCGGCTCCTTAAAGCGCATGAAATGACGAGTGAAATGCACTATTAAACTTCTATGATAGGGCAATCAGAGACCCGAATAGATCGTATTATATTATGGTTTATATAAGGATTCTGCGTAATTCTATCACATTTGTTCAATTTATGTCGCTCCTATTTCAGATAGCGTATTGGGCTAGGCGGCACCATAAAGCGCATGAAATGACGAGTGAAATGCACTACTGAACTTCTGTGATAGGGCAATAAGAGACCCGATGAGATCATTTCGTGTTATAGTTAATATAAGAATTCTGCGTAATTCTATCACAATTGTTCAATTCACGTCGCTACTATTTCAGATAGCGTATTGGGCTAGCCGGCATCTTAAAGTGCGTGGAATGACAAGTAAAATACACTACTAATCGTCTATGATAGTGCAATCAGAGACCCGATTAGATCATTTTATATTATTGTTAATATAAGAATTCAGCGAAATTTTATCACATTTGTTCAATTTACGTCGCCCCTATTTCAGGTAGCGTGTTGGGCTAGGCGGCATCTTGAAGCGCGTAGAATGACGAGTAAAATGCACTACTAACCTTTGATGGTAGGGCAATCAATGACCCGATTAGATCATTCTATATTATGGTTAATATAAGAATTCTGCGTAATTCTATCACGGTTGTTCAATTTATGTCGCTCCTATTTCAGATAGCGTATTGCGCTAGGCGGCACCTTAAAGCGCATGAAATGACTAGTAAAATGCACTGTTAAACTTATATGATAGGGCAATCAGAGACACGATTAGATCATCTTATATTATGGTTAATTTAACAATTCAGTGAAAATCTATCACACTTGTTCAATTTACGTCGCTCCAATTTCTGATAGCGTATTGGGCCAGGCGGCACCTTAAAGCGCATGAAATGACGAGTAAAATGCACTATTAAACTTCTATGATAGGGCAATCAGAGACCCGATTAGATCATTTCATATTATGGTTAATATAAGAATTCAACGAAATTCTATCACATTTGTTCAATTTACGTCGCTCCTATTTCAGATAGCGTATTTGGCTAGGCAGAATCTTAATGGGCATGATACGTCGACTAAAATGCACTACTAACCTTCTATAATAGGGCAATCAGAGACCCCATTAGATCATTTTATACTATGGTTAATATAAGTATTCTGCGTAATTCTATCACATTTGTTTAATTTACGTCGCTCCTACTTCAGATAGCGTATTGGGCTAAGCGGCTTCTTAAAGCCCGTGAATTGTCAAGTAGAATGCACTACTAAGCTTCTGGGATAGGGCAATCAGAGAGACCGATTAGATCATTTTATATTATCGTTAATATAATAATTCAGCGAAATTCTATCACATTTGTTCAATTTACGTTGCTCCTACTTGATATAGCGTATTGGGCTAAGCGGCATCTTAAAGCCCGTGAATTGTCAAGTAGAATGCACTACTAAGCTTCTGGGATAGGGCAATCAGAGACCCGATTAGATCATTTTCTATTATGGGTAATTTAAGAATTCAGCGAAATTCTATCACATTTCTTCAATTTACGTCGCTCCTATTTCAGATAGCGTATTGGGCCAAGCGGAACCTTCAAGCGCATGAAATGACGAGTAACATGCACTATTAAACTTGTATGATAGGGTAATCAGAGACCCGAATTGATCGTATTATATTATGGTTAATATAAGAATTCTGCGTAATTCTATCACATTTGTTGAATTTATGTCGCTCCTATTTCAGATAGCGTAATGGGCTAGGCGGCACCATAAAGGGCATGAAATGACGAGTAAAATGCACTATTAAACTTCTATGATAGGGCAATCAGAGACCCGGTTAGATCATTTTATATTATCGTTAATATAAGAATTCAACGTAATTTTATCACATTTGTTCAATTTATGTCGCTCGAATTTCAGATAGCGTATTGGGCCAAGCGGCACCTTAAGGCGCATGAAATGACGAGTAACATGCACTATTAAACTTCTATGATAGGGCAATCAGAGACCCTAATAGATCGTATTATATTATGGTTAATATAAGAATTCTGCGTAATTCTATCACATTTGTTCAATTTATGTCGCTCCTATTTCAGATAGCGTATTGGGCTAGGCGGCACCTTAATGCGCATGAAAAAACGAGTACAATGCACTATTAAACTTCTATGATAGGGCAATCAGAGACCCGAATAAACCATATTATATTATGGTTAATATAAGAATTCTGCTTTATGCTATCACGTTTGTTCAATTTACGTAGCTCCAATTTCAGATAGCGTATTGGGCTGTGCGGCATCTTAAAGCGCGTGAAATGTCGAGTAAAATGCACTACTAAACTTCTATGATAGGGCAAGCAGAGACTCGGTTAGGTCATCTTATATTATGATTAATATAAGAATTCAGCGCAATTCTATCACGTCTGTTCAATTTACGTCGCTCCTATTTCAGATAGCGTATTGGGCTAGGCGGCACCTTAGAGCGCATGAAATGACGAGTAAAATGCACTATTAAACTTCTGTGATAGTGCAATCAGAGACCCGGTTAGATCATATTATATTAATGTTAATATAAGAATTATGCGTAATTCTATCACATTTGTTCAATTTACGTCGCTCCTATTTCAGGTAGCGTATTGGGCGAGACGGCATCTTAACGCGCGTGGAATGTGGAGTAAAATGCACTGCTAACCTTCTATGATAGGGCAATCAAAGACCCGAATAGATCATATTATATTATGGTTAATATAAGAATTCAGCGTAATTCTAACACATTTGTTCAATTTACGTCGCTCCTATTTCAGATAGCGTATTGGGCTAGGCGGCTCCTTAAAGCGCATGAAATGACGAGTAAAATGCACCATTAAACTTCTATGATAAGGCAATCAGAGACCGGAATAGATCATTTTATATTATGGTTAATATAAGAATTCTGCGGAATTCTATCACGTTTGTTCAATTCACGTAGCTCCAATTTCAGATAGCGTATTGGGCTAGGTGACATCTTAACGCGCGTGGAATGTGGAGTAGAATGCACTGCTAACCTTCTATGATAGGGCAATCAGAGAACCGAATAGATCGTATTATATTATGGTTAATATAAGAATTCAGCGTTATTCTATTGCATTTGTTCAATTTACGTCGCTCCTATTTCAGATAGCATATTGGGCTAGGCAGCATCTTAAAGCGCATGAAATGTCGAGTAAAATGCACTACTAAACTTCTCGGATAGGGCAATCAGAGACCCGATTAGATCTTTTTATATTATTGTTAATATAAGAATTCAACGTAACTTTATCACATTTGTTCAATTTACGTCGCTCCTATGTCAGATAGCGTATTGCGCTAAGCAGCATCTTAAAGCGCATGAAATTTCGAGTAAAATGCACTACTAAGCTTCTAGGGTAGGGCAAACAGAGACCCGATTAGATCATTTTATATTATGGTTAATTTAAGAATTCACCGCATCTCTATCACACTTGTTCAATTTACGTAGCTCCATTTTCAGATAGCGTATTGGGCTAGGCGGCATCTTAAAGCGCATGAAATGTCAAGTAAAATGCACTATTAAACATCTAGCTTCGGGCAAACAGAGAGCCGTTTAGATCATATTATACTATGGTTAATTTAAGAATGCAGCGTAATTCTATCACATTTGTTCAACTTACGTATCTCCAATTTCAGATAGCGGATAGGGCTAGACGGCACCTTAAAGCGCATGAAATGACGAGTAAAATGCATTATGAAACTTCTTTGATAGGGCAATCAGAGACCCGATTAGATCGTTTTATATTACGGTTAATATAAGAATTCCGCGAAATTCTTTCACATTTGTTCAATTTACGTCGCTCCTATTTCAGATAGCGTATTGTGCTAAGCGTCATCTCAAAGCGCATGAAATGACGAGTTAAATGCACTATTAAACATCTATGATAGGGCGATCAGGGACCCGATTAGATCATTTTATATTATTGTTAATATAAGAATGCAGCGTAATTTTATCACATTTGTTCAATTTACGTCGCCCCTATTTCAGATAGCGTATTGGGCTAGGTGGCATCTTAAAGCGCATGAAATGTCGAGTAAAATGCATTATTAAACTTCTAGGGTAGGGCAAACAGAGACCCGATTAGATGATTTTATATTACGGTTAATATAAGAATTCAGCGTGATTCTATCAGATTTGTTCAATTTACGTCGCTCCTATTCCAGATAGCGTATTGGGTGAGGCGGCATCCTAAAGCGCGTGGAATGACGAGTAAAATGCACAACTAACCTTTTATGATAGGGCAATCAAAGACCCGATTAGATCATTCTATATTATTGTTAATACAAGTATTCTGCGTTATTCTATCACATTTGTTCAATTTACGTCGCTCCTATTTCAGATAGCGTATCGGTCTAAGCGGCACGTTAACGCGCATGAAATGACGAATGAAATGCACTATTAAGCTTCTATGATAGGGCAATCAGAGACCCAAATAGATCATATTATATTATGGTTACTATAAGAATTCTGCGTAATTCTATCACGTTTGTTCAATTTACGTCGCTCCTGCTTGAGACAGCGTATTGGGCTAAGCGGCATCTTAAAGCGCGTGGAATGACGAGTAAAATGCACTACTACACTTCTTTCAGAGGGCAATCAGAGACCCGATTAGACCATTTTATATTATGTTTAATATAAGAATTCAGCGAAATTCTATCACTTTTGTTCAATTTACGTCGCTCCTATTTCAGATAGCGTATTGGGCTAAACGGCACCATAAACGGGATGAAATGGCGAGTAAAATGCACTATTAAACTTCTATGATAGGGCAATCGGAGACACGATTAGATCATTTTATATTATTGTTAATACAAGTATTCTGCGTTATTCTATCACACTTGTTCAATTTATGTAGCTCCAATTTCAGATAGCGTATTGCGCTAGGCGGCATCTTAAAGCGCGTGGAATGACGAGTAAAATGCACTACCAACCTTCTACGATAGGGCAATGAGAGATCCGATTAGATCATTATATACTATGGTTAATATAAGAATTCTGCGTAATTCTATCACATTTGTTCAATTTACGTCGCTCCTATTTCAGATAGCGTATTGGGCGAGACGGCATCTTAAAGCGCGTGGAATTACGAGTAAAATGCACTACTAACCTTCTATGATAGGGCAATCAGAGACCCGATTAGATCATTTTATATTATTGTTAATATAAGAATTAAGCGTTATTCTATCACATTGGTTCAATTATCGTCGCTCCTATTTCAGACAGCGTATTGGGCTAGGCGGCATCTTAATGCGCATGAAATGGCGAGTAAAATGCACTATTAAATTTCTAGGGTGGGGCAAACAGAGACCTGATAAGATCATTTTATATTATGGTTAATATAAGAATGCTGCGTAATTCAATGAAATCTGTTCAATTTACGTCACTCCTGTTTCAGATAGCGTATTGGCCTAGGCGGCATCTCAAAGCGTATGGAATGACGAGTTAAATGCACTACTGACCTTCTATGATAGGGCTATCAGAGACCCGATTAGATCATTTTATATTATGGTTATTTTAAGAATTAAGGAAAATTCTATTACATTTGTTCAATTTATGTAGCTCCTATTTCAGATAGCGTATTGGGCTAAGCGGCACCTTAAAGCGCATGAAATGACGAGTAAAATGCACTATTAAACTTCTATGATAGGGCAATCAGAGAACCGATTAGATCATTTTATATTATTGTTAATATAAGAATTCAGCGTAATTTTATCACATTTGTTTAATTAACGTCGCCCCTATTTCAGATAGCGTATTGGGCTAGGTGGCATCTTAAAGCGAATGAAATGTCGAGTAAAATGCACTTTTAAACTTCTTGGGTAGGGCAAACAGAGACCCGAATATATCATTTTATAATATTGTTAATTTAAGAATTCAGCGAAACACTATCACACTTGTTCAATTTACGTAGCTCCAATTTCAGATAGCATATTGGGCTAGGCGGCATCTTAAAGAGCATGAAATGTCTAGTAAAATGCACTTTTAAACTTCTTGAGTAGGGCAAACAGAGACCAGAATATATCATTTTATAATATGGTTAATTTAACAATTCAGCGAAATTCTATCACATTTGTTCAATTTACGTCGCTTCTATTTCAGATAGCGTATTGGGCTAAGCGGCACCTTAAAGCGCATGAAATGACGAGTAAAATCGACTACTAACCTTCTATGATAGAGCAATCGAAGACCCGATTAGATCATTCTATATTATGGTTAATACAAGTATTCTGCCTAATTCTATCACATTTGTTCAATTTATGTCGCTCCTATTTGAGATACCGTATTGGGCTAGGCGGCACCTTAAAGCGCATGAAATGACGAGTAAAATGCACAACTAAGCATCTACGATAGGGCAATCAGAGACCCGATTAGATAATTTTATATTATTGTTAATCTAAGAATTCAACGTAATTTTATCACATTTGTGCAATTTACGTCGCCCCTATTTCAAATAGCGTATTGGGCTAAGCGGCATCTCAAAGCGCATGAAATGCCGAGTAAAATGCACTATTATACTTCTAGGGTAGGGCAAACAGAGACCCGATTAGATGATTTTATATTATAGTTAATTTAAGAATTCAGCAAAATTCTATCTCATTTGTTCAGTTTACGCCGCTCCTAATTCAGATAGCGTATTGAGCTAGGCGGCATCTTAAAGAGCATGAAATGGCGAGTAAAATGCACTACTAAACTTCTAGGGTACGGCGAACAGAGACCCGATTAGATCATTTTATATTTTGGTTAACATAAGGATTCTGCGAAATTCAATCACATTTGTTCAATTTACGTCACTCCTATTTCAGATAGCGAATTGGGCTAAGCGGCATCTCAAAGCGCATGAAATGACGAGTGAAATGCACTGTTACACTTCTAGGGTAGGGCGAACAGAGACCCGATTAGATCATTTTCATTATGGTTAATGTAAGAATTCAGCGAAATTCTATCACATTTTTTCAATTTACGTCGCTCCTATTTCAAATGGCGCACTGGGCTAAGCGGCATCTCAAATAGCATGAAATGGCGAGGAAAATGCACTATGAAACTTATAGGGTAGGGCGAACAGCGACCTGATTAGATCATTTTACATTATGGTTAATATAAGAATTCAGCGAAATTCTACCACATTTGTTCAATTTACGTCGCTCCTATTTCAGACAACGTATTAGGCTAAGCGGCATCACAATGCGCATGAAATCGCGAGTAAAATGCACTATTAAACTTCTAGGGTAGGGCAAACAGAGACCCGATTAGATCATTTTATATTATGGTTAATTTAAGAATTCAGCAAAATTCTATCACGTTTGTCCTATTTACGTCGCTCCTATTTCAGATAGCGTACTGGGCTAGGCGGCATCTCAAAACTCATGAAATGACGAGTGGAATGCACTATTAAACTTCTAGGTTAGGGCGAGCAGAGACCCGATTAGATCATTTTACATTATGGTTAATATAAGAATTCAGCGAAATTCTCTCACATTTGTTCAATATACGTCGCTCCTATTTCAGATAGCGTATTAGGCTAAGCGGCATCTCAATGCGCATGAAATGGCGAGTAAAATGCACTATTAAACTTCTGGGGTAGGGCAAACAGAGACCCGATTAGATCATTTTAATTCGTGGTTAATATAAGAATTCTGCGTAATTCTATCATGTTTGTTCAATTTACGTAGCTCCAACTTCAGATAGCGTATTGGGCTAGGCGGCATCTTAAAGCGCATGAAATGTCGAGTAAAATGCACTATTAAACTTCTAGGGTAGGGCAAACAGGGACCCGACGAGGTCATTTTATATTATGGTTAATACAAGAATTCAGCGAAATTCTATCGCATTTGTTCTATTTACGTCGCTCCTATTTCAGATAGCTTATTGGGCTAAGCGGCACCTTAAAGCGCTTGAAATGACGAGTAAAATGCACTATTAAACTACTAGGGCACGGCAAACAGAGACCCGATTAGATAATTTTATATTATGGTTAATTTAAGAATTCAGCGAAACTCTATCACACTTGTTCAATTTACGTAGCTCCAATTTCAGATAGCGTATTGGGCTAGGAGGCACCTTAAAGCGCATGAAATGTCGAGTAAAATGCACTATTAAACTTCTATGATGGGGCAATCAGAGACCCGAATAGATCATATTATATTATGATTAATATAAGAATTCTGCGAAATTCCATCACATTTGCTCAATTTACGTCGCTCCTATTTCAGATAGCGTATTGGGCTAAGTGGCATCTTAAAGCTCATGAAATGTCGACTAAAATGCACTA
Organism: Macropis europaea; assembly: GCA_916610135.2. NCBI lineage: Eukaryota > Metazoa > Arthropoda > Insecta > Hymenoptera > Melittidae > Macropis > Macropis europaea. Next base: position 12,425 of record CAKAJE020000922.1, on the reverse strand, counting down.
TTAAACTTCTATGATAGGACAATCAGAGACCCGCATAGATCATTTTATATCATTGTTAATATAAGAATTCAGCGTAATTATACCACATTTGTTCAATGTACGTCGCCCCTATTTCAGATAGTGTAGTGGGCTAGGTGGCACCTTAAAGCGCATGAAATGGCGAGTAAAATGCACTATTAAACTTCTAGGGTAGGGCAAACAGAGACCTGATAAGATCATTTTATATTATGGTTTGTATAAGAATTCAACGTAATTATACCACATTTGTACAATTTACGTCGCCCCTATTCCAGATAGTGTATTGGGCCAGGTGGCATCTTAATGCGCATGAAATGCTGAGTAAAATGCTCTACTAACGTTCTACGATAGGACAATCAGAGACCCGATTAGATCATTCTATATTATGGTTAATATAAGAATTCTGCGTAATTCTATCACATTTGTTCAATTTATGTCGCTCCTATTTCAGATAGCGTATTGGGCTAGGCGGAACCTTAAAGTGCATGAAATGAAGTGTAAAATGCTCTATTAAACTTCTATGATAGGGAAATCAGAGACCCGATTAGATCATTTTAAATTATGGATAATATAAGAATTCTGCGTAATTTTATCACATTTGTTCAATTAACGTCGTCCCTATTTCAGATAGCGTATTGGGCTAGGTGGTATCTTAAAGCGCATGAAATGTCGAGTAAAATGCACTATTAAACTTCGAGGGTAGGGCAAACAGAGACCCTATTAGATCATTTTATATTATGGTTAATTTAAGAATTCAGCGAAACTCTATCACATTTGTCAACTTATGACGCTCTTATTTCAGATAGCGTATTGGGAGAGGCGGCATCTTAAAGCGTATGGAACGACGAGTTAAATGCACTACTAACCTTCTATGATAGGGCTATCAGAGACCCGATTAGATCATTTTATATTATGGTTAATTTAAGAATTCAGCGAAATTGTATCACGTTTGTTCAATTTATGTAGCTCCTATTTCAGATAGCGTATTGGGCTAGGCGGCACCTTAAAGCGCATGAAATGACGAGTAAAATGCACAATTAAACTTCTACGATAGGGCAATCAGAGACCCGATTAGATCATTTTATATCATTATTAATATAAGAATTCAGCGTAATTATACCACATTTGTACAATTTACGTCGCCCCTATTCCAGATAGTGTATTGGGCTAGGTGGCATCTTAATGCGCATGAAATGGCGAGTAAAATGCACTATTAAACTTCTAGGGTAGGGCAAACAGAGACCTGATAAGATCATTTTATATTATGGTTAATATAAGAATGCTGCGTAATTCAATCAAATTTGTTCAATTTACGTCACTCCTGTTTCAGATAGCGTATTGGGCTAGGCGGCATCTCAAAGCGTATGGAATGACGAGTTAAATGCACTACTAACCTTCTATGATAGGGCTATCAGAGACCCGATTAGATCATTTTATATTATGGTTATTTTAAGAATTCAGCGAAATTCTATTACATTTGTTCAATTTATGTAGCTCCTATTTCAGATAGCGTATTGGGCTAGGCGGCACCCTAAAGCGCATGAAATGACGAGTAAAATGCACTATTAAACTTCTATGATAGGGCAATCAGAGAACCGATTAGATCATTTTATATCATTGTTAATATAAGAATTCAGCGTAATTTTATCACATTTGTTTAATTAACGTCGCCCCTATTTCAGATAGCGTATTGGGCTAGGTGGCATCTTAAAGCGAATGAAATGTCGAGTAAAATGCACTTTTAAACTTCTTGGGTAGGGCAAACAGAGACCCGAATATATCATTTTATAATATGTTTAATTTAAGAATTCAGCGAAACACTATCACACTTGTTCAATTTACGTCGCTCCTATTTCAGATGGCGTACTGGGCTAAGCGGCATCTCAAATAGCATGAAATGGCGCGGAAAATGCACTATGAAACTAATAGGGTAGGGCGAACAGCGACCTGATTAGATCATTTTACATTATGGTTAATATAAGAATTCAGCGAAATCCTACCACATTTGTTCAAATTACGTCGCTCCTATTTCAGATAGCGTATTAGGCTAAGCGGCATCTAAAAGCGCATGAAATGGCGAGTAAAATGCACTATTAAACTTCTAGGGTAGGGCAAACAGAGACCCGATTAGATCATTTTATATTATGGTTAATTTAAGAATTCAGCAAAATTCTATCACGTTTGTCCTATTTACGTCGCTCCTATTTCAGATGGCGTACTGGGCTAGGCGGCATCTCAAAACTCATGAAATGACGAGTGGAATGCACTATTAAACTTCTAGGTTAGGGCGAACAGAGACCCGATTAGATCATTTTACATTATGGTTAATATAAGAATTCAGCGAAATTCTCTCACATTTGTTCAATATGCGTCGCTCCAATTTCAGATAGCGTATTGCGCTAGGCGGCATCTTAAAGCGCGTGGAATGACGAGTAAAATGCACTACCAACCTTCTACGATAGGGCAATGAGAGATCCGATTAGATCATTATATACTATGGTTAATATAAGAATTCTGCGTAATTCTATCACATTTGTTCAATTTACGTCGCTCCTATTTCAGATAGCGTATTGGGCGAGACGGCATCTTAAAGCGCGTGGAATTACGAGTAAAATGCACTACTAACCTTCTATGATAGGGCAATCAGAGACCCGATTAGATCATTTTATATTATTGTTAATATAAGAATTAAGCGTTATTCTATCACATTGGTTCAATTATCGTCGCTCCTATTTCAGACAGCGTATTGGGCTAGGCGGCATCTTAAAGCGCGTGGAATGACGTGTAAAATGCTCTACTAACGTTCTACGATAGGGCAATCAGAGACCCGATTAGATCATTCTATATTATGGTTAATATAAGAATTCTGCGTAATTCTATCACATTTGTTCAATTTATGTCGCTCCTATTTCAGATAGCGTATTGGGCTAGGCGGAACCTTAAAGTGCATGAAATGAAGAGTAAAATACTCTATTAAACTTCTATGATAGAGAAATCAGAGCCCCGATTAGATCATTTTAAATTATGGATAATATAAGAATTCTGCGTAATTTTATCACATTTGTTCAACTAACGTCGTCCCTATTTCAGATAGTGTATTGGGCTAGGTGGCATCTTAATGCGCATGAAATGGCGAGTAAAATGCACTATTAAATTTCTAGGGTGGGGCAAACAGAGACCTGATAAGATCATTTTATATTATGGTTAATATAAGAATGCTGCGTAATTCAATGAAATCTGTTCAATTTACGTCACTCCTGTTTCAGATAGCGTATTGGCCTAGGCGGCATCTCAAAGCGTATGGAATGACGAGTTAAATGCACTACTGACCTTCTATGATAGGGCTATCAGAGACCCGATTAGATCATTTTATATTATGGTTATTTTAAGAATTAAGGAAAATTCTATTACATTTGTTCAATTTATGTAGCTCCTATTTCAGATAGCGTATTGGTCTAAGCGGCACCTTAAAGCGCATGAAATGACGAGTAAAATGCACTATTAAACTTCTATGATAGGGCAATCAGAGAACCGATTAGATCATTTTATATTATTGTTAATATAAGAATTCAGCGTAATTTTATCACATTTGTTTAATTAACGTCGCCCCTATTTCAGATAGCGTATTGGGCTAGGTGGCATCTTAAAGCGAATGAAATGTCGAGTAAAATGCACTTTTAAACTTCTTGGGTAGGGCAAACAGAGACCCGAATATATCATTTTATAATATTGTTAATTTAAGAATTCAGCGAAACACTATCACACTTGTTCAATTTACGTAGCTCCAATTTCAGATAGCATATTGGGCTAGGCGGCATCTTAAAGAGCATGAAATGTCTAGTAAAATGCACTTTTAAACTTCTTGAGTAGGGCAAACAGAGACCAGAATATATCATTTTATAATATGGTTAATTTAACAATTCAGCGAAATTCTATCACATTTGTTCAATTTACGTCGCTTCTATTTCAGATAGCGTATTGGGCTAAGCGGCACCTTAAAGCGCATGAAATGACGAGTAAAATCGACTACTAACCTTCTATGATAGAGCAATCGAAGACCCGATTAGATCATTCTATATTATGGTTAATACAAGTATTCTGCCTAATTCTATCACATTTGTTCAATTTATGTCGCTCCTATTTGAGATACCGTATTGGGCTAGGCGGCACCTTAAAGCGCATGAAATGACGAGTAAAATGCACAACTAAGCATCTACGATAGGGCAATCAGAGACCCGATTAGATAATTTTATATTATTGTTAATCTAAGAATTCAACGTAATTTTATCACATTTGTGCAATTTACGTCGCCCCTATTTCAAATAGCGTATTGGGCTAAGCGGCATCTCAAAGCGCATGAAATGCCGAGTAAAATGCACTATTATACTTCTAGGGTAGGGCAAACAGAGACCCGATTAGATGATTTTATATTATAGTTAATTTAAGAATTCAGCAAAATTCTATCTCATTTGTTCAGTTTACGCCGCTCCTAATTCAGATAGCGTATTGAGCTAGGCGGCATCTTAAAGAGCATGAAATGGCGAGTAAAATGCACTACTAAACTTCTAGGGTACGGCGAACAGAGACCCGATTAGATCATTTTATATTTTGGTTAACATAAGGATTCTGCGAAATTCAATCACATTTGTTCAATTTACGTCACTCCTATTTCAGATAGCGAATTGGGCTAAGCGGCATCTCAAAGCGCATGAAATGACGAGTGAAATGCACTATTACACTTCTAGGGTAGGGCGAACAGAGACCCGATTAGATCATTTTCATTATGGTTAATATAAGAATTCAGCGAAATTCTCTCACATTTGTTCAATATACGTCGCTCCTATTTCAGATAGCGTATTAGGCTAAGCGGCATCTCAATGCGCATGAAATGGCGAGTAAAATGCACTATTAAACTTCTGGGGTAGGGCAAACAGAGACCCGATTAGATCATTTTAATTCGTGGTTAATATAAGAATTCTGCGTAATTCTATCATGTTTGTTCAATTTACGTAGCTCCAACTTCAGATAGCGTATTGGGCTAGGCGGCATCTTAAAGCGCATGAAATGTCGAGTAAAATGCACTATTAAACTTCTAGGGTAGGCAAACAGGGACCCGACGAGGTCATTTTATATTATGGTTAATACAAGAATTCAGCGAAATTCTATCGCATTTGTTCTATTTACGTCGCTCCTATTTCAGATAGCTTATTGGGCTAAGCGGCACCTTAAAGCGCTTGAAATGACGAGTAAAATGCACTATTAAACTACTAGGGCACGGCAAACAGAGACCCGATTAGATAATTTTATATTATGGTTAATTTAAGAATTCAGCGAAACTCTATCACACTTGTTCAATTTACGTAGCTCCAATTTCAGATAGCGTATTGGGCTAGGAGGCACCTTAAAGCGCATGAAATGTCGAGTAAAATGCACTATTAAACTTCTATGATAGGGCAATCAGAGACCCGATTAGATCATATTATATTATGATTAATATAAGAATTCTGCGAAATTCCATCACATTTGCTCAATTTACGTCGCTCCTATTTCAGATAGCGTATTGGGCTAAGTGGCATCTTAAAGCTCATGAAATGTCGACTAAAATGCACTATTAAACTTCTATGATAGGACAATCAGAGACCCGCATAGATCATTTTATATCATTGTTAATATAAGAATTCAGCGTAATTATACCACATTTGTTCAATGTACGTCGCCCCTATTTCAGATAGTGTAGTGGGCTAGGTGGCACCTTAAAGCGCATGAAATGGCGAGTCAAATGCAATATTAAACTTCTAGGGGTAGGGCAAACAGAGACCTGATAAGATCATTTTATATTATGGTTTATATAAGAATTCAACGTAATTATACCACATTTGTACAATTTACGTCGCCCCTATTCCAGATAGTGTATTGGGCCAGGTGGCATCTTAATGCGCATGAAATGCTGAGTAAAATGCTCTACTAACGTTCTACGATAGGACAATCAGAGACCCGATTAGATCATTCTATATTATGGTTAATATAAGAATTCTGCGTAATTCTATCACATTTGTTCAATTTATGTCGCTCCTATTTCAGATAGCGTATTGGGCTAGGCGGAACCTTAAAGTGCATGAAATGAAGTGTAAAATGCTCTTATAAACTTCTATGATAGGGAAATCAGAGACCCGATTAGATCATTTTAAATTATGGATAATATAAGAATTCTGCGTAATTTTATCACATTTGTTCAATTAACGTCGCCCCTATTTCAGATAGCGTATTGGGCTAGGTGGTATCTTAAAGCGCATGAAATGTCGAGTAAAATGCACTATTAAACTTCTAGGGTAGGGCAAACAGAGACCCTATTAGATCATTTTATATTATGGTTAATTTAAGAATTCAGCGAAACTCTATCACATTTGTCAACTTATGACGCTCTTATTTCAGATAGCGTATTGGGAGAGGCGGCATCTTAAAGCGTATGGAACGACGAGTTAAATGCACTACTAACCTTCTATGATAGGGCCTATCAGAGACCCGATTAGATCATTTTATATTATGGTTAATTTAAGAATTCAGCGAAATTGTATCACATTTGTTCAATTTATGTAGCTCCTATTTCAGATAGCGTATTGGGCTAGGCGGCACCTTAAAGCGCATGAAATGACGAGTAAAATGCACAATTAAACTTCTACGATAGGGCAATCAGAGACCCGATTAGATCATTTTATATCATTATTAATATAAGAATTCAGCGTAATTATACACATTTGTACAATTTACGTCGCCCCTATTCCAGATAGTGTATTGGGCTAGGTGGCATCTTAATGCGCATGAAATGGCGAGTAAAATGCACTATTAAACTTCTAGGGTAGGGCAAACAGAGACCTGATAAGATCATTTTATATTATGGTTAATATAAGAATGCTGCGTAATTCAATCAAATTTGTTCAATTTACGTCGCTCCTGTTTCAGATAGCGTATTGGGCTAGGCGGCATCTCAAAGCGTATGGAAATGACGAGTTTAAATGCACTACTAACCTTCTATGATAGGGCTATCAGAGACCCGATTAGATCATTTTATATTATGGTTATTTTAAGAATTCAGCGAAATTCTATTACATTTTGTTCAATTTATGTAGCTCCTATTTCAGATAGCGTATTGGGCTAGGCGGCACCCTAAAGCGCATGAAATGACGAGTAAAATGCACTATTAAACTTCTATGATAGGGCAATCAGAGAACCGATTAGATCATTTTATATCATTGTTAATATAAGAATTCAGCGTAATTTTATCACATTTGTTTAATTAACGTCGCCCCTATTTCAGATAGCGTATTGGGCTAGGTGGCATCTTAAAGCGCATGAAATGTCGAGTAAAATGCACTTTTAAACTTCTTGGGTAGGGCAAACAGAGACCCCGAATATATCATTTTATAATATGTTTAATTTAAGAAATTCAGCGAAACACTATCACACTTGTTCAATTTACGTCGCTCCTATTTCAGATGGCGTACTGGGCTAAGCGGCATCTCAAATAGCATGAAATGGCGCGGAAAATGCACTATGAAACTAATAGGGTAGGGGCGAACAGCGACCTGATTAGATCATTTTACATTATGGTTATATAAGAATTCAGCGAAATCCTACCACATTTGTTCAAATTACGTCGCTCCTATTTCAGATAGCGTATTAGGCTAAGCGGCATCTAAAAGCGCATGAAATGGCGAGTAAAATGCACTATTAAACTTCTAGGGTAGGGCAAACAGAGACCCGATTAGATCATTTTATATTATGGTTAATTTAAGAATTCAGCAAAATTCTATCACGTTTGTCCTATTTACGTCGCTCCTATTTCAGATGGCGTACTGGGCTAGGCGGCATCTAAAAACTCATGAAATGACGAGTGGAATGCACTATTAAACTTCTAGGTTAGGGCGAACAGAGACCCGATTAGATCATTTTTACATTATGGTTAATATAAGAATTCAGCGAAATTCTCTCACATTTGTTCAATATGCGTCGCTCCAATTTCAGATAGCGTATTGCGCTAGGCGGCATCTTAAAGCGCGTGGAATGACGAGTAAAATGCACTACCAACCTTCTACGATAGGGCAATGAGAGATCCGATTAGATCATTATATACTATGGTTAATATAAGAATTCTGCGTAATTCTATCACATTTGTTCAATTTACGTCCGCTCCTATTTCAGATAGCGTATTGGGCTAGACTGCAACTTAAAGCGCGTGGAATTACGAGTAAAATGCACTACTAACCTTCTATGATAGGGCAATCAGAGACCCGATTAGATCATTTTATATTATTGTTAATATAAGAATTAAGCGTTATTCTATCACATTGGTTCAATTATCGTCACTCCTATTTCAGACAGCGTATTGGGCTAGGCGGCATCTTAAAGCGCGTGGAATGACGTGTAAAATGCCTCTACTAACGTTCTACGATAGGGCAATCAGAGACCCGATTAGATCATTCTATATTATGGTTAATATAAGAATTCTGCGTAATTCTATCACATTTGTTCAATTTATGTCGCTCCTATTTCAGATAGCGTATTGGGCTAGGCGGAACCTTAAAGTGCATGAAATGAAGAGTAAAATACTCTATTAAACTTCTATGATAGAGAAATCAGAGCCCCGATTAGATCATTTTAAATTATGGATAATATAAGAATTCTGCGTAATTTTATCACATTTGTTCAACTAACGTCGTCCCTATTTCAGATAGTGTATTGGGCTAGGTGGCATCTTAATGCGCATGAAATGGCGAGTAAAATGCACTATTAAATTTCTAGGGTGGGGCAAACAGAGACCTGATAAGATCATTTTATATTATGGTTAATATAAGAATGCTGCGTAATTCAATGAAATCTGTTCAATTTACGTCACTCCTGTTTCAGATAGCGTATTGGCCTAGGCGGCATCTCAAAGCGTATGGAATGACGAGTTAAATGCACTACTGACCTTCTATGATAGGGCTATCAGAGACCCGATTAGATCATTTTATATTATGGTTATTTTAAGAATTAAGGAAAATTCTATTACATTTGTTCAATTTACGTCGCTCCTATTTCAGATAGCGTATTGGTCTAGCGGCACCTTAAAGCGCATGAAATGACGAGTAAAATGCACTATTAAACTTCTATGATAGGGCAATCAGAGAACCGATTAGATCATTTTATATTATTGTTAATATAAGAATTCAGCGTAATTTTATCACATTTGTTCAATTAACGTCGCCCCTATTTCAGATAGCGTATTGGGCTAGGTGGCATCTTAAAGCGCATGAAATGTCGAGTAAAATGCACCTTTTAAACTTCTTGGGTAGGGCAAACAGAGACCCGAATATATCATTTTATAATATTGTTAATTTAAGAATTCAGCGAAACACTATCACACTTGTTCAATTTACGTAGCTCCAATTTCAGATAGCATATTGGGCTAGGCGGCATCTTAAAGAGCATGAAATGTCTAGTAAAATGCACTTTTAAACTTCTTGAGTAGGGCAAACAGAGACCAGAATATATCATTTTATAATATGGTTAATTTAACAATTCAGCGAAATTCTATCACATTTGTTCAATTTACGTCGCTTCTATTTCAGATAGCGTATTGGGCTAAGCGGCACCTTAAAGCGCATGAAATGACGAGTAAAATCGACTACTAACCTTCTATGATAGAGCAATCGAAGACCCGATTAGATCATTCTATATTATGGTTAATACAAGTATTCTGCCTAATTCTATCACATTTGTTCAATTTATGTCGCTCCTATTTGAGATACCGTATTGGGCTAGGCGGCACCTTAAAGCGCATGAAATGACGAGTAAAATGCACAACTAAGCATCTACGATAGGGCAATCAGAGACCCGATTAGATAATTTTATATTATTGTTAATCTAAGAATTCAACGTAATTTTATCACATTTGTGCAATTTACGTCGCCCCTATTTCAAATAGCGTATTGGGCTAAGCGGCATCTCAAAGCGCATGAAATGCCGAGTAAAATGCACTATTATACTTCTAGGGTAGGGCAAACAGAGACCCGATTAGATGATTTTATATTATAGTTAATTTAAGAATTCAGCAAAATTCTATCTCATTTGTTCAGTTTACGCCGCTCCTAATTCAGATAGCGTATTGAGCTAGGCGGCATCTTAAAGAGCATGAAATGGCGAGTAAAATGCACTACTAAACTTCTAGGGTACGGCGAACAGAGACCCGATTAGATCATTTTATATTTTTGGTTAACATAAGGATTCTGCGAAATTCAATCACATTTGTTCAATTTACGTCACTCCTATTTCAGATAGCGAATTGGGCTAAGCGGCATCTCAAAGCGCATGAAATGACGAGTGAAATGCACTATTACACTTCTAGGGTAGGGCGAACAGAGACCCGATTAGATCATTTTCATTATGGTTAATGTAAGAATTCAGCGAAATTCTATCACATTTTTTCAATTTACGTCGCTCCTATTTCAAATGGCGTACTGGGCTAAGCGGCATCTCAAATAGCATGAAATGGCGAGGAAAATGCACTATGAAACTTATAGGGTAGGGCGAACAGCGACCTGATTAGATCATTTTACATTATGGTTAATATAAGAATTCAGCGAAAATTCTACCACATTTGTTCAATTTACGTCGCTCCTATTTCAGATAAACGTATTAGGCTAAGCGGCATCACAATGCGCATGAAATGGCGAGTAAAATGCACTATTAAACTTCTAGGGTAGGGCAAACAGAGACCCGATTAGATCATTTTATATTATGGTTAATTTAAGAATTCAGCAAAATTCTATCACGTTTGTCCTATTTACGTCGCTCCCTATTTCAGATAGCGTACTGGGCTAGGCGCATCTCAAAACTCATGAAATGGCGAGTGGAATGCACTATTAAACTTCTAGGTTAGGGCGAGCAGAGACCCGATTAGATCATTTTACATTATGGTTAATATAAGAATTCAGCGAAATTCTCTCACATTTGTTCAATATACGTCGCTCCTATTTCAGATAGCGTATTAGGCTAAGCGGCATCTCAATGCGCATGAAATGGCGAGTAAAATGCACTATTAAACTTCTGGGTAGGGCAAACAGAGACCCGATTAGATCATTTTAATTCATGGTTAATATAAGAATTCTGCGTAATTCTATCATGTTTGTTCAATTTACGTAGCTCCAATTTCAGATAGCGTATTGGGCTAGGCGGCATCTTAAAGCGCATGAAATGTCGAGTAAAATGCACTATTAAACTTCTAGGGTAGGGCAAACAGGGACCCGACGAGGTCATTTTATATTATGGTTAATACAAGAATTCAGCGAAATTCTATCGCATTTGTTCTATTTACGTCGCTCCTATTTCAGATAGCTTATTGGGCTAAGCGGCACCTTAAAGCGCTTGAAATGACGAGTAAAATGCACTATTAAACTACTAGGGCACGGCAAACAGAGACCCGATTAGATAATTTTATATTATGGTTAATTTAAGAATTCAGCGAAACTCTATCACACTTGTTCAATTTACGTAGCTCCAATTTCAGATAGCGTATTGGGCTAGGAGGCACCTTAAAGCGCATGAAATGTCGAGTAAAATGCACTATTAAACTTCTATGATGGGGCAATCAGAGACCCGAATAGATCATATTATATTATGGTTAATATAAGAATTCTGCGAAATTCCATCACATTTGCTCAATTTACGTCGCTCCTATTTCAGATAGCGTATTGGGCTAAGTGGCATCTTAAAGCTCATGAAATGTCGACTAAAATGCACTATTAAACTTCTATGATAGGACAATCAGAGACCCGCATAGATCATTTTATATCATTGTTAATATAAGAATTCAGCGTAATTATACCACATTTGTTCAATGTACGTCGCCCCTATTTCAGATAGTGTAGTGGGCTAGGTGGCACCTTAAAGCGCATGGAAATGGCGAGTAAAATGCACTATTAAACTTCTAGGGTAGGGCAAACAGAGACCTGATAAGATCATTTTATATTATGGTTTATATAAGAATTCAACGTAATTATACCACATTTGTACAATTTACGTCGCCCCTATTCCAGATAGTGTATTGGGCCAGGTGGCATCTTAATGCGCATGAAATGCTGAGTAAAATGCTCTACTAACGTTCTACGATAGGACAATCAGAGACCCGATTAGATCATTCTATATTATGGTTAATATAAGAATTCTGCGTAATTCTATCACATTTGTTCAATTTATGTCGCTCCTATTTCAGATAGCGTATTGGGCTAGGCGGAACCTTAAAGTGCATGAAATGAAGTGTAAAATGCTCTATTAAACTTCTATGATAGGGAAATCAGAGACCCGATTAGATCATTTTAAATTATGGATAATATAAGAATTCTGCGTAATTTTATCACATTTGTTCAATT